>CAJQZN010010524.1:0-15352 GCA_907164685.1 Colias eurytheme | reverse complement strand
CTGCCCAACGGCCAGGTGTACGGCGAGAAGGTGCGTACACACATACACTGTTGTAATTAATTCTAAATTCCCGCGTTCCACATAAACTATAAAGTATAAATGTCATTTTCGACATCTAGACCGTGGTCTATCCTCCGTGGCAGCGTTCTCTCTTGCTTGCTGGCTCGACGCTGTACTCTGTACGCTATTATAAGAAAGTGAATAATAAAACGAAGTATTAAGTAAAATACCTGTTTTATTGCAACATACACAGATACAGTACACACACACATAGTACTCTCACTCATAGAGTGCATTCACATTTACAGTACACTGTCAAACATAATAGCATACGCGAACAGTGCACGTATACATGAAAAGAAATCTCACACACATTCAATACTCACCACATGTATGTAGTAATCACACAGACACACACGTATATATATTATTCTTACATACACATACATGATACAGTACTCTTACACAAACAGTATACACATACAAACTACCATCGATTCAGTAAATCGCTTCTACCGGGATGAATCAGGAAAAGATATAAATAATTATTTTCTTTTAAAATTTCTTAGTCAATGCAACACAATCAACCGGAATTTAAATTTATCTTAATAAGCTTTTTTATCGCTGCGGGTAAAAAAAAATGTTTTAATGTAAATGATACGTAATTTTCTTTCTTTACCTATCTAACTACTTAAAATATATCAATCAACTGTAAAAGACCATTTATTTTTCCCAAAAAAAAGTAACAAAAACACATATTTATCTGATAATTTATTTCAACAGGCGCTCAAAGAAATGATGAAGGAACACGGCTCGATAATCTGCCCCAAGACAAAGGAGGTCTTCTGCATGAAACGTGTCGAGAAAGTATATGTTATGTAAATGATACTCAACGGTTATTTTAAGTATATTGCATTATATTCAAATTGATTTTTACCTTTTTTCTATATTTTTTGTCAAATGCATATGTGTTATTTTGCATTGGCTCAACTATTGTTTTTAATTTTTACCTTCAACACTTTTTGAAGTGAAACTTCTTTATCGGGGTTGGAAAAAAATTTAGTGTAACATTTTTTCGTTACGTGTGACATTTTTCCGTTACGCGCCATCTTTTTCTTATCCCTACCACGCGTGATTCGACGTATTTCTGTAAAGTTGCATATTAAAGTAAATTATTTTTTGAAAAATAAGGTCAAAAAGAAGTTTCACTTCTTACGTGTGTACACTAGTACACGCACACATTTTTTTTATGTTTAGGTGGTAAAATAAAACTCAAAATTATATTACAATGTTTTTAATTTCTGTGTTGGTATATTTAGTTTTCCTGTCGAATATTTTCTATTTTCTACTTTTTACTGCCAATCTCAATTATTTGCGTGTAGACACGCGGTTTGCGATTGTCCATTTTGTAAGCAGTGTTTTATTTAAGCATTTTTAAAGTTCCATGTAAAGGATTGTATGAAATACTGTATAACATTGTATTATGTAACTCAATAAAGTGATTGTAAGTCATATTTTGTTTTATTTTTTGCCTCCTTATAAAAATATATGATTAATTATTGAAAATTTTATATCCACAAAAAATTCAAATTAATGATCGTAGCTAAAATATCCTCTTGACAATTTTTTCCTTAATGCCAATAGCCATTAAGACCAGGTACTAATTATTACAACTACATTTAAGATTTTACAGTAGCTTTTTTTGGTATTTTTTACTTTTGAGAAATATTAGCATATAAATATGTACCATTTAATGTTTCGTATATTGTCAACACAAATACACTTAATATTGAAAATAAACTTTTATAAAATTCCATACACAATTTTCGATAAATATTATGATCATAAATATAAAAAACAATTAAACCACATCGAATCAGACCCTGAAAAATGAAAGGGTTCTATTCCTGAGCATACTCAAGCGTAAGAGAAATAAAACAGTTTATAGACGATAACAATTTTTATTATAAAACGTCAGTTGGCGCATCGTACTCGCTGGTGATCCTCGACCTCGACCTCGACTCTATGTACTAAAATATTTTCCCGGCATGCTTTCATCGTCGAAATCTATACGTATGTGACACATATTTTTGTAGGAAACGTACTTTTTTGGCCTTGAAACGCACCGAAACTTGTTTACAACCGGCAACTTTTTTTACATTTGACTATTTGGAACTTCCTTTTCTATATCACTATATGTATTCTCTTGGTATCCGCTGTGAAAATGTACACGTAACTTCGTAATTTATTGTTCCTAATTTTTCTGCTACCATCTGCGCTGTAATCGTTTGACCATGATCCTCGCCTATTAATGTCACTTTCGTACCCACAGGCATTTGTCTTGGCAATCGAATCATGCACTGATCCATACAGATTCGACCGATGATTTCACACTGGTATCCATTGACGAGTACGTAGAACCCTTGTAAACCACGCAGCCACCCGTCAGCATAGCCGATAGGAATCGTTCCAACCCATTCTTTTTTGGTCGTAGTATACGTTTTACCATACCCGATACCTTCACCAGGAGGCACTTCTTTAACTTGGATCAGCGATGAAATTAATGATAACGCTGGTTGCAGTGGAAACGGCTCCGGAAGCATTCGGCCTGAGGGATTTAAACCGTACATCGCAACTCCAAACCGAATCATGTTCCCCACATTATCAGGATGCCACAACGCAGTCGCACTGTTACTAACATGCACATACTTTGGTAATTCAGACAGTTGGTCCAAGTGTTCATTAAAGCGCGCCGTTTGCTGATCAAAATAAGTTGAATCTTTAAAATCTGCGGTCGAGAAGTGCGTGAATATCCCTTCCAGATACATATTAGGATTTTTCTTGATCAATTTAACAGCCTCTTTCGTTGCCTGCGGTGTTGTAAAGCCAATTCTTCTCATACCAGTGTCAACCTTTATGTGTAGGTTTAACGGTTCATCCGATTTCTCTTGCAATTGCTCCGCTGCTTCTATCAGCCACTCCTTTGTAGCTACAGTAACAGACAATTCATACGTCAACATTAACGGAATATACACTGGATCGACCACACTTAAAATAAGAATCGGTTCAGTAATTCCCGCTTGTCGCAATTCAATAGCTTCATCAAGGAGAGCAACACAAAAACCTGAAGCTCCACCTTCTCTTGCGGCTTGCGCTGTTTCGACAGCTCCATGTCCGTATCCATTTGCTTTTACGACAGCGAACAACTCTGAACCTTGTGGCAAACGCAGGCATACATTTTTTACATTTGCTTTAATCGCTTGCGTATCAATTAATAATCTTGTCGGACGATACCATCCTGCAGCCATTGGTGTTCCTCCTTTCTCAATTGACCTTGATGTTTGTAAAGCAGCTTTTAGAAGATTATGTATTCTTCTTCTGAGAACTCTGGTTGTATAAACGAAGATTTATTTGTGATGATTTTTTCAATTCTCGAGAGCTCAACCATATCTGTACTCACATCTGTACTAATTCCTTTTATCATCGTTCAGTCTTCTGTTTTTGAACTAACAACTTTTAGATATTTATTCACAAATTAATTGCTAAAATTAACAAAATATTATTGAGTTTTGTTCGTCTCTCTAGTTTGCGCAACCAAAATGAGTCTTATAGCAAGCAGTGCAGTCGTTTTTCAAATATATATACTTTATCTGATGTCATTAATTCAACTATAAAAACCAGTCTGTTAATTTTCCCCCGACCGTACGTTTTTTGTTATTGTGATGTTTTTAATTTTGGAGAATTTTATTTTTGTAACTAGCTAGTGCCCGCGTCCTCGTCCTCGAGGATTTAATGATGGATGTTTGATATTGTGTAGGTATATTTTATTGTGTTATTTAATGAAAAGATTAGCTTAGGCTGAGCGTCAGTAAATTAGAGATGGACTTTTGACATAGATATTGTTTGCATTATTTAATAAGTAGTAAATGTATATCTGCTTACACTCTTCTTAAAAGTAAAATATCTATCAGACTGAAAGGACATCATTCCTATAAATGTTATAAACCATGCGGGGTTCGCTGCGTCCTACACGATCAAGGATAACAGCGCCATCTATCGGAATTCATAAATACGCTGCAATGAAAATTTTACAGAAGGGCTCCCCAACCCAATACCCATATGCCAATGTTTATGGGCGGTGAATGGTGATATTACCAATAGGCGCCACGTTTATACACTCTATCGTAAAAAATATGGTTCTGTTTCTGTATCAGGCGATCCAGTTTCCGAATTATGATGCTCAGATTACTAATGTATAACCACAGACTAATAATAATATACTACGTATGTATAACTGAAAAAGTTTCTTTGAAATCCGTACAGTAAGTTCCGATAAGCCGTTTATATCAGCTTGTACAAACTGACAGACATTAATTTAAAAATTCTTGTTCTATTACTGTTTTTAGCACTCCTCAATCATGTTTTTGTAAATGTTTAGGCACACTTTTTTACTCATTTATTATAATTTATGCATAGATGATAGCCGTTATATCTTTTAATAATTATCAGCCGTCGTCGTCCTTGATCAGATTGCGGCCTTTGCCTCTAATATTATTTTTATTGAGGCCTTTTTAATTTTTCGTGAATTGTAACAGGTGTGATATTTAGTGGCACTGCACATGCCTTAATTTTTTACGAGTTCCGTAATACATGGTAATACCCAAACCTCGACTCATCGTTACAAAAAATCGTCTATACGTTTTTTACCATAGTTAATTCTGGTTTTTAGTAGGTACGTGTTTTAAAGGCAAAAATTTATTTATTCAAGGAGTTTTTTCATAGATGTAGTTACTTTTGAATCGTCATTAGTTTTCCTTTTACCACCGGTTCTGTGAGCAGTTTTTCCAGGGAATAGCGGGCAAGAAAATGTAGTTGCTTTTAAAATCATGTCAATGTAAAATAAATAATTTTTCTTACTTTTGAACGCACTTAGAACTGATTAGTCAAGGCAAGCTTTTTTGCCTTGATTTTTCCGTGTTCAGGTTCTTTCATGATCTTTTTTATTGTTGTAACTACATCAGTTTTTTTATTGCATTGGCATTGTTAGATAAATTAATAAAGTATGTGGTACTGTTAGAACTTTTGCATGAGTTTTGAATTATAAGGTGTATGTATATCAATAAAAAATTTTTTTATGGTCTATTAGATTTTTTTACTAGATACAAATATTAGACTGTACAAAGGAAAACACAATAAAACAAAAACTTGATCAATAAACATTTTATTCATAACATGTTACAGGATACAATACTATACAAATGGCCATATTTATCACAAGTTTAAATTTATATAATTATCACTTACACAAAATCTACGCTAAAATTGTCACGATAATCTATGAAGTACAATTTAAATTGTGTATTTATTTTAATACATTTTTGAACTAAATAATTTCAAACCATTTAAAAATTAACATGCATTAGTAAAAACATGATTCATATTATTTTATGTATGATCCTAAAAATACAATAAAAATCACACTCAAAATTATTTAAAAAAATATAAATATAGTACGATTGCTTATTTTTCAGTGTTTGTGAAGTTTTTTACGAGTGCAGTCGGATAAATAATATCACAATATTATAGTGGAGTTTGTACTACAACTAAATGCAAATATATTACTTTTGTATGAACTTAAATAACTGGATTTTAACAGAAAATAATATAATATTAAAAATAAGGGTATATACTTACTACGTATCATAAAAATATATAACATATTTTTTCGTAACTATAAAAATATTTTTATTCGATTTAAAATATTCCTAAAGATATTATAGGAAGTTAAAAATGTAGTTTTTATTGAAAATAAAATTTTTACATTTAAATAGAAATTGGATTGACCTATGAACTTAATTATTATTTCCAAACTGTAGGTTTTAAAACAAAAAAATATGCGTATCATAGAAATTCTATGTGCCTGAAAAAAACTTAACATTTTTACTGGTTTAGTTTTCATAATATGTATTTCTTTGAAACTTTCCATACTTGCGTTTTTCGTACAGAAAGTTCTTGAATGAAAAAGTGACAGAACTATTTCTAAAAAAATAAGATTTTATATATAATAAAAATTAAATTATATTGCTTGTCGATAGTGGAGTATTTGTTCTTACTAAATATACCTAATAAAAAGTACATTAAAATGTTACTTATTACTAATAACACTGTTGATCGTTTTTAGATATATTTAATTACATATTTTATTTTAAATATTCGAATTATTTCCTAATTTAATATTTCGATCTAAAAAGTTTATAAATAACTCAAAAATAAGAAATGTACGTATTTCTGTAAAAAATATATTTGTAAAACAGTCAACAGTGCAACTTAACTAAAATAAGTTCCAATAATACTTTTGTCTGTCCCATAGGACGTATATCGAAAAATAATTTTTATGTTTTTTTTTGTACATTTAAAATGTATCGACTAGTTACAAGTGATTTAATATGGCGGGATTAATTATTTACACTTATTATAAAACTGTGTGGACTAGCTAGAAATCGAACCTGGGACTAAATGTGTTATTTTTTTAATTGTGAGTTTTCGTAAATTATTGCGAATAGTGGGAAATTATTCTAATTTCGATATTTTTTTTTTGAAAATATTAACTATTTACATGTATTACATATTAATTTATTACCAATTATTTTTAAGGTCAATTTGTGTGATTTTTTTAATGTAACTAAACTACTTACATATTCTTACGAATCTGTTCATTTATGGGTTACCAGCTTTCCGATGTTTTTCTCACATGCCTTTTTGTGCTTTTTTTTACCTATACATTCTTTAATTTAAAACATTCTATTTTAACGTTTTTTTTAAATACTTGAAGCTTTTTTAGTTGTAAAACTAACATACGGACAGATTAACTTTCACGATACTAATTTTAATCCGTTGAAATGTATTCAATTTCTAAGTATTTAATTTACAATATTATAAATGTCTTCCCGCTAGTTTTTCCTTGAATATTAATTACCGCAATAACGATTCAGGATGGCAAAAGCCAACCTTATATACTACTCAGGATAAAATCATTGACATAGCAACTTAAAACTCACAATCACAAAGTGTCCGAAACTAAACTCTACCTACACGTGTAACAAAGGCAGAGTTTTCTAACGAGCAACTTTGAACATTACTGCCTTGAAATAAGGTATTTATTTCAATGAAGGTTTTATACAACGCCGATTGGACATTTTTGACGACCTTTTGATTATGAATCTAGTTGTTTATTAGTACTTTTGACAAAATGTATTAAACAAGGAAATATTTCATCATCACTTCAAATAATTTGATTTTTCTTTCACAAATTGTAAGTATTCTTTTTTTTCTTTCACAAAACCTAGAAATTGAAATTTGACCCTTTTCTTTGTGAAGAAAGAAAAGGGTCAAATTATTTCAACCTAACTTTTATAAATCAAAAAATCATCATCACTTATTTTTTTTCAAATGATTTTTCTTCACAAAACCTAGAAATAATGCGACATAATCGCCATAGCCACTATCCCGGCTATCAAAGCGGCTAAATGTTTAAGCGATTCGATGCGATTTTCCTCTCTCAGTAGATCTGGTAGTACAGTAACTAGGGCTATGTGAAGGAAGCCCCCCGCTGTGAACGGCGTTATCCAAGATGTGCGAGCCTCTGGAAGGTAATTAATTAATAAATTAATATTAAATGGTCGGAGAATCTGTATTTATTTTTTATGGGTAATTTTAAATAAATAAATATTTCAGGACAATTTTCACACACGGCACGATCTGATCCCATAGTAAGCTTTCGCTTGTGTTATGGAAACCAGATGGCTGATAAACATACATATATAATTTTAAATAAATATTTATATAGATAACTAGCGGTCCGCCCCGGCTTCGCCCGTGGTACATATTTACGTTTTCTCTACATAAAAACCATCCTCGTACTTCAAGGAATATAATAAAAAAAGAATTATCGAAATCGGTTCAGCCGTTCTCGAGTTATGCGCTTACCAACACATTTTGCGATTCATTTTTATATATAAGAAGAAGAAGATTAACACCCAGACACAGAGTAAACATCTATGTTCATCATACAAATATTTGCCCCGGGTGGGAATCGAACCCACGACCTCTGGCTTGGAAGGCAGGGCCACTACCAACCGAGCCAACCGGTCAGTCAAATGGTATTTAAGATCCCTAACATAATTTCTGGCACTGAGAGTCTCAATTCTTATTTTGTTCGATCTAGAGAAAAAAATATCTTGGGATTGGATAGTAGACTATATTTTCT
This sequence comes from Colias eurytheme, assembly GCA_907164685.1. Lineage (NCBI taxonomy): Eukaryota > Metazoa > Arthropoda > Insecta > Lepidoptera > Pieridae > Colias > Colias eurytheme. The sequence goes on along the minus strand of CAJQZN010010524.1, from coordinate 7,086 downwards.
TACTGTTAACATTTATTTTAGACATAAAGTCTAAGTAAATCTTTAAAAAAATGTTTTAATCCTTAAAAAAGGCATAATTTTTGAATAAAAAATGAATCGAGCAAAAATGTTACAATTACCTAACTGCCTTGTACATGGAAAGAAAAAGACTCAATAAATCATATACTAAAGTTTCATTTTGATTGTGTGACTGTTTCAGAATATTAATGCAAGTTCACATAAAATTTAGGGAGCCTTAATAAATAAATAGGTAAATAAAAAAATCAAATTTAACAGATCTATGACAATTTTAAAGTTGAGAATCGAAAAGGTAAGACTGTAGCGACACCTCGCTCTGAATCGCGCAAGCGAAATGTTTTCGCTACAGAGCTATATATACAACTTTCCGACATCATCCATCGGGGCCTTCACGGCCAGTCAAGTTGACTGGTCGAGGATCCTCCCTTTTTCGATGGAGGAATTCCACCTTCCTTCCTCCACAGTGGTGACCCCGACGTGATCGTCCACAAGACCACGTTACCACTTACCTACTCCACAAGACAGAGTGTATATAAAAATTTCACAAAATGTTTTTGTTAATAAAAAATAATAATAAAATACATACCGATAGCATTCCTAGCTCCGCTAAAGATAACCGCAGTCATGGCGCCCACCAGACCAGCTGATGCTGTCGCCTGTAAAAAGTATTATTTTTTGTATTTTTTTTATCCACATTATATCCATATTATACGATCAACATACAACATTTACTTTAATTTGAATTGAATACTTTTAGTCTCACAGATACAGAAGTACCGCATTTGACCTGAGATTTACCATAAAATCAATAAAAATGATAATTTGCATAAAAAACTTATATCATTAAAAAATCTCTGGTTCATTTTCAAGGGTAGACAAGTATTTTCTTTTTATTGAAATATCGATTTTGCAATAATTACAACTAGTAATAAAATAAAATTACCATTTGCGCTTTAGCAGCTTCCCACCGTGAGAATCCACTCTTTAATAGGATAGCGAAATCACCCACTTCATGAGGTATTTCGTGTACTGAAAATATACATTTAAATTTCTGATTAATACAAAAAATGTTTACTTACGTAATTATATCGCTAAATTTAGCAAATTGTATTAGAAATATTAATTATTAATATATGTATATTGTAAGCTTGGGTAATGTTTAAACGATACAATTACAACAATAAATCTATATTAATATTATTATAAAACTGAAGAGTTTGTTTGAACGCGCTAATCTCAGGAACTACTGGTCGGATTTGAAAAATTTTTTCGGTGTCGAGGAAGGCTATATTATATCATTACGCTAAGACCAACAGGAGCGGAGCACTGCGGGTGAAACCGCGGAGCGCAGCAGCTAGTAAATAAATATAAAGGCTTGAGAATTTAAACCTTTTAGGTTCGGTTTTAGTCTCCATTTTACAAAACACAATATCTCATAAATATACAAGACATTGTATTGAACTAAAAGTTTTTTCATGGAATAAGATTTTACTCACCAAGTATAGCAAAAGTAGTAAGAAGTCCCACTCTAAAGCCCACAAGGAAAGAGCCTCCAACTGCTAACCCGTGTGTGAAGTTATCTATTGAGTTGGCCATTAAATTGAGGTAACCAGCCACCTGGAAATAACCATTATACAAATTATTATTCTCTAAACTATTTTAACTAAACATCTGTTATTTGGGAATTTTTCTTAATCCCTTTATTCAAACTCAAACATTCATTTATTCAATTAGACTACTATTTAGTAGCACTTTCGAGTTTCGAATCGTCATTACATAAGTATTTTGTCTTTATTTACAACCTTTTCGAAAAAATACTTACTGCTAAGAACAAAGGTGCAATAAAACAATAAAATAGAGAAACTTAAATCTAAAAATGACCATTCCACATTCGTAAAATGTGAGAGAATTATAACAGAGTAGTTGTTATATGGCTATACCTTCCTATTATAATTGTACTCTATGGTGTACAACATAATGTCGATATTGAATTGATATGAAATGCATGGTTACGGGCCATGCAATGGTTTATATTCCTTGAGTCAGTAGCTCGATGATAGTCTCGGTACTACCATCGACCGCGCAAGGTGTGCGCACTGAGTCATTATTTAATGTTATTTCACATATCTACCTAATTATAATTAATTATGGAGTTATTTAAATTCTCCGATAATAAATATTTCTGAAAGTAGTATTTATGTGTCGGAGTAAAGTATTAAAAATCATTACTTATATTTTCTTATCGTAATAGTTTTCTATTTGATTGTATTAATTAACAAATTAATTATTCTTTTATTTATAAAAGTTAAAAATATTGATTAAAATATCAAGCATATAAAATTCTCGTTAATACCTAAAGTGTCAAACTACCTTTGTTCCAAATTTCATCCATATCAGTACAATGGTTATAAGCTATCAAGAGAAGATAGAGTTACTTTAACTACTAGATATAATACTAGCGGTTCCGGCTTCGCCCTTGGTACCTATATGTTTACGTTTTCTCTCCATAAGAATCATCCTCGTACTTTAAGGAATATTATAAAAAAATTACCAAAATCGGTTCAGCCGTTGTCGAGTTTTGCGCTTAGCAACACATTGGTGATTCATTTTTGAAGTGAATATTCTTTAGGCGCGTTGAGAGATATATTTAGGTCGCGTCATGGCAATACCGTCACGTCATGGAGTAAGGCGACGATTGCTATCTTTGAATCTTACCAAAAAATACAATAAATTACATCTTACATGTTTCTTGTCACTCTTTTCACTAGACTGCACTTTTTCCCTGGCTTCTCTTAACAGGCATCGTCCCATCCATCTTGAGCCTTTACAACGAACTGCACCATTGGATGATGCTATAGCACTGCAACAGGCTCCTTCACCTGGAATTGAATAAATAATATATTAGATAGGTAAATAATTTTAGTTTTTGGGTTGATAAAACATTAATAGGTTGACAATTAAAGTTCCAGAAGCACTTTGGAAACATCCAATCATTCATCGATTTGGAAAGCAGTTTAGAGAAGAGCCGTAATTAAAGGCGAAGTTTGTTTTAAAATTAATATGTAAATATAACATACATATAAACAAAGATATACAATGTGAAAGTAAATGTGAATATATTTTGCTGTTGTGTGAATTTGTATTTGTTTGGGGAGATTCTTGATTCAATTAAATTCCATTGGTATAGATTGTCTAATCTAAAAATGAACGCCCCTCCACTGTGTTTACGCTCACATTCAAAGTACGTGTATAGACGCAATACACACAAATTGGTCTGCCTCATTGGTCGTTCAGTCCTCCAGTCCCGTCCAGCCCGAACGACAGGAACAGTTGGCCAACTAGTGCATAAATGACGCGATGCACGACAGAACGGACGTGTCATTCCGTACATAGCGCGCTCTCCCCGCCATACAATGCTAGGCACCTGAACTGATCGCCCGATTAGTTGACAAATCAGTGCGCGAGTGTCAAAGTTTGCAGTAGAATCGACGCGCGCACACATATAAAGTGGTTCAATAATTATTTGTCCTCACACATTGAAACAATTAAGTTTAGTGGAGGGGCGTTCATTTTTAGATTAGACAATCTCTAACAAATGCATATTTTCAAACTCAAAATTTTCATATGCATGTATAACCAAACTTTCTTTTTTTTTCCATTATAGGTACAAACCCCTCAATTTGACTTATTTGCATAGTACATATTTATTGCCCATTTATCTCTAGCTATATCAAATCATCCAGAAATACAATTCTACTGAACCCACCTTTGGTATTATTATTAAACACGCACGTATCATACAATTCCTTGGCCGTAACCTTCCCGTTCCCCCCACACCCTCCCCCCCTTATCTTCTCGGCTTCTAGAAGCTTCTCTATCTCTTCTATCTCTATGTGTCGGATAGATCCATTCTGCTTTGGCTCTTCTTCTTCTTCTTCTACTGTAGCGAAGAGCTTCTCTACTATAATGAAGACTAACATGCCGAACAGACACCAGAGTCCACATTTCATTGATACATGTTCGCCTTCTGGAATTTAATTTTAAGAAATTTATTTATTATAAATACATAAATATTTCAGGACATTTTTCACACACCGCAAGATCTGATCCCATAATAAGCTTTTCGCTTTGGCTGGAAACCAAATGACTATTAAATTTATAATTTAAAATACATACTTTGGTATATAGATAACTAGCATTCCGCCCGCGGCTTCGCCCGCGTTTTCAAAGAAAAACCCGTTCCCGTAGGATTTCCGGGATGAAACCTATCCTATGTCCTTTCTCGGGTATCAAAATATCTCAATACCGAATTTCATGCAAATTGGTTCAGTAGTCAAGGCGTGATTGAGTAACAGACAGACAGACAGACAGAGTTACTTTCGCATTTATAATATTAGTATGGATTAACACTCAGACACAGAGCAAACATCAATGTTCAACACACTAAAATTTGTCCTGGGTGGGAATCGAACCCACGACTTGGTAGGCAGGTTCACTACCAAGTTACCAACTAAGCCAACCGGTCAGTCAAAATATGTAAAGGAAAAGAAAAATACAATATTTTGGAGAACGAAAAGTTATACTGGCCATAATAAATGGCAACACTTTTACAGTGTCATACATTGGAAAGTTTTTAATTTTTATCATTCAGCCATGTTTAAAATAAATGAATATTTGTGTATATTTCAAGAACATTAGCTATCATTTAGGTTAACATTATTGTTTTAGTTAAAAAATAATGACTTGTAAACACACATTTATTCAATATTGAAATAAGTACATGATAAATATTTGTGAAATTCTTAGAGCACATTAATATACGTGTTAATTTTGGATATAAACTCTGGACTGCAGAGGATGTTTTTTTTAATATTTTTTTCCAGTAGTTACGATGGTAATAATGTGATCATGAATTTTCTAGATTTTCGCTTCAGTGTTTGTAAGAAAACTTCTTCGTAACGACTTGGCTTTGTACTTTATATCTGTTGATCTTATAATTTTTTATGCATATTTAATTGGTCTAATAAATCGCAAAATATATTTTATACAGCTGATTAGGATGTATTCGCAAATCAATTTTTTTGACACTGTATATGAAAATATGTTACATTGGCTTCTGATAAACTGTTGTTGTGATTTTAATTCACGTATTCTGTACTTTAACCTTTGTATGAATAATATTTTCTATTTATCTGCTATTGCTCGAAACGGTGAAGGAAAACATCGTGAGGAAAGCGAAATATCGAAGAATCAAAAGTTCCACGACATGTGATATCTGCCCGCACTTGGCCAGCGTGGTGGATTATGGCCTGTACCCTAATAAGAGGCCGTGTCCCAGCAGTGGGAACGTATATGGGCTGATGATGATGAATATTTTAGCCTATTTGTATAATTCTACCAAAATTTGAAAGCTACATAATTCGAAATAACGGTTTATAACATTTTTAATTCGATCGAACTTGTAGTTATTATAATAAGTTGTTTATGGAAAACACTAGGTCACTAGGTAAACATTATAATTTATATAAATAAACATTAAATACAATAAAAGGCTACAATAACCTAAATATTTACAAAATTATCTACTAGTGATATCTTACGTAGACGAAAACAAACATAAAACCATAGCATAAAATGATTCATACAGATTCCTCTGTTATCAACTAAGTCACTGAACCTCATCTTCTTTATATATAAAAATGAATCGCAAAATGTGTTGGTAAGCGCATAACTCGAGAACGGCTGAACCGATTTCGATAATTCTTTTTTTATTATATTCCTTGAAGTACGAGGATGGTTCTTATGTAGAGAAAACGTAAATATGTACCACGGGCGAAGCCGGGGCGGACCGCTAGTAAAGCTATAAAAATCATAATACATATAAAAGAATATTGGGAGTCTACATGAAAATTATGAAATAAATTTGAATATTGCATAATGTTGTGAAAGACTGGGTTATAAAATAGTCTTAATATAAAAAAGTAGAGGTTAGGTAGAGGTAGGTTTAAAAAAAATTAGACTGATTTTGTGTGATCTGTATACGAAACTAGCTGTGCCCCGCGGTTTCACCCGCATTGCTCCGCTCCTGATGGTCTTAGCGTGATGATATTATATAGCCTATAGCCTTCCTCGATAAATGGGCTATTTAACACTGAAATAATTTTTCAAATCGGACCAGAAGTTCCTGAGATTAGCGCGTTCAAACAAACAAACTCTTCAGCTTTATAATATTAGTATAGATTAAAATACAGTAATATTCTACGTTTGTTTGTACGCATAGTTTGTACTTTGTACGTAATAAAATAACTTCCATATACACATGAATTTAGCGAATAAGAAAAACACCAAATCATGAATCGACAAAAATATGCTATTACTATATTTCTTACAAATCACTACACTACAATCATAGACTCCATACACGCCAAATGGCAAGATAACGCCACAACAAGTTTGTTTATTTACTTGGAACACATTACCTCGTGATCACGCGATTTAACGTAACCTTATTACAATGCAATAGAGGTTATATTAGCGAGTAATCAGCTGGCAACACAAAACCTCGACGCATAATTAAATATATCGTCATGTAGGAAAACACGTGCGTTCTTGACAATGGACTTGTATGACACATTGTTAATATTGACGTGATTGTATTCCTGAATTAACTGTCAGATTGTGTGCAGTTGTCATTAGATGGCTTTTGATAAATGTCTGATTCACGTAAAAACTCATATTTTGGTCAAAATCAATTAGAAGACTAACGTTGAGATCCCGTAATCTTGTAGTACGGTCTATAACGTTTTTTCTGCTAATAATCTATACTTAATATTATAAAGCTGAAGATTTTGTTTGTTTGTACGCGCTAGTCTCAGGAACTACTGGTCCGATTGGAAAAATTCTTTCGGTGTTAGATAACCCATTTATCGAGGAAGACTATATGGCTATGATATCATCACGCTAAGACCAACAGGGTGAAACCGCGGGGCACAGCTAGTGTTAAATTAAATCAAGTGTATTAAAAAAAAACAGTTAATTATTTTTAATGTTAATAAAGGTTTATTCAGG
>CAJQZN010010523.1:0-11219 GCA_907164685.1 Colias eurytheme | reverse complement strand
GCTAGTCTTATATATAAAAATGAATCGCAAAATGTGTTGGTAAGCGCATAACTCGAGAACGGCTGAACCGATTTCGATAATTCTTTTTTTATTATATTCCTTGAAGTTCGAGGATGGTTTTTATGTAGAGAAAACGTAAATATGTACCACGGGCGAAGCCGGGGCGGACCGCTAGTTCAAAATAAACTATTAAAGCTTTCCGTTATTTCGCTCAATTAGTTCGATATCGGATTCCATTTCTTAGCATTTCTGCTATTTGTCTAGAGACCTTTGATTGTTTACATTATACAAATGACATAGAAATCTATACTAATATCAGACTAATATTATAAATCTGAAGAGTTTGTTTGTTTGAACGCGCTAATCTCCGGAACTACTGGTCCGATTTGAAAAATTCTTTCGGTGTTAGATAGCCCATTTATCGAGGAAGGCTATAGGCTATAATATATTATCACCCTAAGACCAACAGGAGCGTATCCACGCGGGTGAAACCGCGAAGCGCAGCAAGTAAAAATATAATAACAAACTTTATCATCGTAAATCGTAATCACACACTTTTCAACCCTATGAAGGTATACGTAAAATAGTTCTCTTTTGTTTTTACAAAATACCGCAATAATTTCGTTTAACTATGTCTACGTTACTGTGGTTAAGGGAAACAATATTTAATACGGCGCTGTGAATTAACTTATGGGTTCTGTTGTTTTATTTAGTTTGTACTAGTATTTGGTTTTATTTATAAATGAAGATTTGATTATCTTCTTATATCTTATATATAAAATTCTCGTGTCACAATGTTAGTCTGCATACTCCTCCGAAACGGGTGGACCGATTCTCATGAAATTTTTTGTGCATATCGGGTAAGTCTGAGAATCGGCCAACATCTATTTTTCATATGTACCACGGGCGAAGCCGGGGCGGACCGCTAGTATTATATAATTTTTCTATGATAGTGGTAGAATTATTCCGTCGTTGACGGAGTTTGTGTCAAATGGGGCTGTATTATGACCTCTTATTTCCAGACAGATTACGTTGTGAATTGAACTGACTGGCAAATTCATATTATCATCACAACAACCAGCCTTGGTTCAATTGTTCAATTCAAGGCGTAAACTGTCTGGAAATAAATGGTCATAATACGGCCTCTGCATCAGGAAACATAATAGGCTGATGATGATGTTGATGACATGTAGACAATAGATAGTTTTGCAATACCTACCTACTAGCTTTCCGGTTTTTCATACGTAATTTGCCACTATTTTTTTTAAATTATTATCTACCCGTTACTTGATCGTAATTACCATACCCTGTTTAACTTCTCTGTTGTTGTTTTGAAAACTAAACATAGCACTTGCACTTTTTCTAGGTTCCGTTTAACTATAGATATACTAGATTTCCGCCCGCGGCTTCGCCCGCGTTTGCAAAGGAAAACCCGCATAGTACCGTTCCCGTGGGATTTCCGGGATAAAAACTATCCTATGTGTTAATCCAAGTTACCCTCTATATGTGTGCTAAATTTCATTGTAATCGGTTCAGTAGTTTTTACGTGAAAGAGTAACAAACATCCATACATCCATACATCCTTGCATCCTTATAAACTTTCGCCTTTATAAATTATAATATATATTAGATTAAAATCTACCAACATCCATTCAGGCAGAGTATAATACACTTAAATACAGCGACTATAACACACTTAAATACAGCGACTATAACACACTTAAATACAGCGACTATAAGTTAATTTCAACATTATGTAAGAAGCACATTAAAGCTCGTCATATTAATCCAATCAATAAGAAAACCTTTCACCATAGAATTCATAGATAAAGTATTTCATACGGAACCCCAAAACAATTTCGCGACAGTTCAACCACCCCGCCATGGTTGGTAACTTCCGCGCCTCCATGACTCATGGCGAAAAGTTATTTTGTACTTTGAGAAGCTTGCGGAAATTTAAACCGATTTATTTCCGTCAGGGGATGTCAAATGGTCGATAATTAACAATAATAAACACAAGTCAATAACTGCGTTAAAAACAACCGACTTCAAACTTGCACTTGCAACATTTACAAATACAGACAAAAATGCTCATAAAATAAAAACTACTGGGCCTATCCGAATAAAATTTTTATGGGACCAATTCGACACCATCCCGCATCGAACAAAAAAAGAATCACGTAAATCGGTTCAGAAACCACGGAGTAATCGGTGTACATACATAAAAAAAAAAAAAAAAAAAAACATACCGGCCGAATTGATAACCTCCTCCTTTTTTTTGAAGTCGGTTAAAAAGAGTCTGTGTCAAATGCATGGTAGTGTCACGTGATGTAGTTTTAATGTTTGCATTATCATTATTTACTGCTAAACATATTAATTATAGATACCGACAGATTGTTAGTTTTGTATGGAAATTAGAACTTATAATCTCGCCGATTATGCCCTGACTTCTATAGTTAATAGCCATTCGCTAAATCTACACTGTAGATACATAAATTATAATGCAGAAACATCAAAGTATGGTTTCACAATTTAGATAGATTATTTGTAAGTTAAGATGACAAATGATGTATGATGATACGACAAAGTGTTTAAATTATCACTTAGTGTTGAAACCGGCACTAATTCTCATAAAATAATATGATAGGTATACCTTTTAACGAAAATATAATAACACAAGAAAGGTCTCATAAACTTAATAAATTAAGCATTTTCAGATTAATGAAATATACAAGTTGCGTTAAGCCTTTATTACTCAACTAGCTTTCCACCCGCAGCTTCGCCCGCGCAGTCAAAGAAAAACCCGCAGCTCCCGTTCCCGTGGGATTTCCGGGACAAAACCTATCCTATTCCCCGGGGTAAAAAGTAGCCTATGTCCTTTCTCGGGTATCAAAATATCTCTATACCAAATTTAATGCAAATTGGTTCAGTAGTTAAGGCGTGATTGAGTAACAGACAGAGTTACTTTCGCATTTATAATATTAGTATAGATTAATATAGGTATTTAAAAAGAATAAAAAACATGCTTTAACTCATGAAATTACTGTATTATCACTGATCCTTGATAAGTATGCATAGTTTGAAATAAATCTGCCCGTTTAAAGTGGATCAAAATCGAGCCTAAAGAAGTCGGTTACATACAAACATAGGTGATGCTAATAAAAGCGTGTTAAAAAGTACTAAATCGCAAGTAAAAATATTTCTTACTAGCTTTCCGTCCGCGGCTTTGCCCGCGTTTTCAAAGAAAAACCCGTTCCCGTAGGATTTCCGGGATAAAACCTATCCTATGTCCTTTCTCGGGTATCAAAATATCTCCATACCAAATTTCATGCAAATTGGTTCAATAGTTTAGGCGTGATTGAGTAACAGACAGACAGACAGAGTTACTTTCGAATTTATAATATTAGTATGGATGGAAAGATCATTCTTTAAATACTTATCGATAAACTGGACATCACTAGTGAACTAATGGTGCAATAGGTCCAATAGAAATGTAAACGATGTCTGTCCACGTACCAGGAATATATTATGTCCATCACGCTTCTGAATATTAACATAGGGCTATGATGGGTAAGGTAGGGCTGGGTGATGAGCGGAGCGATTAGCGGATAATCAATCAATCAAATCAAATCATTTTTTTATTTCTCCTCACAATTCCCAATCACATAAATTAATCTAAATGCATACAAAATTATCAAAATAATAGAATAATTTGCAGAGAAGTTTGTTACACATACAAACATACAAATACAAATACAAGAAATAATAGATTGGTGTATGTTATTGATAAGGTATAGGTTTCTATGATGAGCAAAGCGATTTGTAAATACAACGAGTTATTTAAAGGTAGTTGTGTTATACGTTTTTCGGATTGGCAATTTTATATGTACATATTTTCATACAGTATCTGTTAATAATAATTAAAAATAAAAATATGCTAATTAGAACAAACCCAGAAGTTATGAACCTATCTAAACAGAGATCAATTTTGCTAAGCGATTAGCTCTGGCTGAGAGAAAATAAATATTAAAATCATCTTGACGTACCTTAAACAAAAGGCTCCTTCCTGTACATCAACTGTACATGGTCTAATATTACCTTATATCAAATCCTAGTTCCTATTCTTTAGTTGAAATTTGAAACAGATCTATTCCGTAGATGTATCTAAAATCTATCCTAGTACTAGCGGTCCGCCCCGACTTAGCCCGTGGCACATGTTTACGTTTTCTCTACATAAGAACCATCCTCGTACTTCAAGGAATATAATAAAAAAAGAATTATCGAAATCGGTTCAGCCGTTCTCGAGTTATGCGCTTACCAACACATTTTACGATTCATTTTTATATATATACTAGCGGTCCGCCCCGGCTTCGCCCGTGGTACATATTTACGTTTTCTCTGCATAAAAACCATCCTCGTACTTCAAGGAATATAATAAAAAAAGAATTATCGAAATCGGTTCAGCCGTTCTCGAGTTATGCGCTTACCAACACATTTTGCGATTCATTTTTATATTATAGATAAGAAGATATAAAATTATTGTATATCGCTTACTCTTCCGCTCATGAACATAACCTCAATACCTTATTCGTATGTACGACAATTTCGTGTGTTCTTTCTCACGGCTACATACCATGAGACTTAACACTTGTTTGTGATTATGAATAGTGGCAGTATGGTGAATGTTTTGTTTAATCGTGTGGAATTTTGTGGTTAGATGATATGGCGAATTTCGCGTTGGTTGGTTAGCGTTAAATGTATTTTAACACATTTAAAGTTGTTAACTATAGACTATAGAATAGAGGTAATAATGTAATGTTTTGGGCTAATTGACAAATCCAATGTATATGTCTTGACCGCCTCCTTGGTACAGTGGTTGACGCGTGAGCGTAGAACCGAGGGGTCCTGGGTTCGATTCCCGGTGGAGACGAAGAAAAAAAAATGTCACGGTCTGGCAGGACACAGAAGGCTGATCACCTACTTTTCCCTAAAGAAAATCGATCAGTGAAACAGATGTATGGATAATGCATCATCTGCCCCTTACCCCACTTGGGGACACGGGACTTCACTTTTTTAATGTATGTCTGTGTCAAATTATACTGTGATAATATAGTAATGCAAGATCGCTGGGCATACCTATTACGAAAGCGATAATATTAAAAACAATATAAACATTAAATATATTTCGATTTGCTTTTTTTCATGTTCATTGTTAATTATATATTAATTTTATTTCATCATTCATACTAACATACAATCCCTCAAATTCCAGATGCACCGTGGTACTGTACAACGTGCGCAAGAACCGCCAATCGCACGTGCTGAACGCGTCACGCAAGAGCGTCACGTGCGTCGCGTTTTCCCCCGACGGACGGTACCTGGCGACCGGGGAGTGTGGCCATGCGCCTGCCGTGCGAGTTTGGGATTTACAGGTATATACATACTAGTGGTCCGCCCCGGCTTCGCCTGTGGTACCTACATGTTTAAACTATCCTATCTCTCAAGTTGGATCGAACTGCACATGGTGTGCGAATTTTATTATAATCGGTTAAGTGGTTTAGGAGTCCATTGAGGACAAACATTGTGACACGAGATTTATATATATGTATTAAGGTGATGAATTAATTTTTCTAACATTTACGGCCCTTTTCAAACCTTCGTAATTTTTATATTATTAAAGTTGTCGTGATGAAAATTCTTGACAAGAAAGTTCAATAGTAACACAATACGTCTACCGTTTTAGAAACATGATTCCATGATATTTTCTCGATAGAAAAAAAATACAAAGTTGTCATTGTTATTTTTTTTTAATCTCTGGCATCTTCAAAATAACAAACGTAAAGTTACGACTTTTTGGATATTAACTATAAAATATACAACCTATACGTCTACCGTGTTAGAATTTTGAAATATGCGATGGTTTTGAAATAAACAAGCAATACTTGAAATTAGCGCGCGACCAGCCAATATAGCGAGAGCCGCCCTGTACCTTCCTACCCCGATCGCTGCACGAGTCATTCCCGCTACGGCCGTCACACGGGGAACTTGTGTCGCTCGCGCAATCGTAAAAAAGGGTGACAACACGATAAGACAAAATGAGACAAATGGGGACAATAAAGAAAATAAGAAGAAGAAACATAAAGGTTGGAGGAAAAAGAATGCTTACAATTGGAACAAATTAAATGAAGTAAGTTGGTTTTATTTTAAATTTGATGATAATTGTATTATAGACGATGTTTGATATGTACCCCTGTTTTAAGTACATAACGAATGTGTAAGATTTTTTCATTTATAGCATAAATAATCTGTTCAGAAATCCGGAATCCAGAAGGAAAATAAACCCACTGATTGTTCACAATGTGAATCCACTCCTTCGTAAGTACCTTTATTCAGTCAAAAATGTATGTTATCAAAGCTCTACTGGTTTTATCGCATGATTCCATTTTTAGCAAAAAGCAACAAAGTGCAAAGAAATAAAAAATCATGGTGAACTTAGTGGAAGTATGGCGGACATAATATGGAACAGGAGCTCATTGGAGTAGTATTATATTTAAAAAAAATACGAAATAATTTCAAGAATTACATTTCTTAGAAGGTGGTAGATAAGTATGTTGTATAAAGAATTTGATGTTGATATTTATTTCATTTATACTTACTACACCTGTGCGGGAAATTGCTTAGTAATAAAACAGGTTTATATTCATACTAGCGACCCGCCCCGGCTTTGCACGGGTGCAATGCTGATACTAAATACACTACAGAAAAACTGTGAACGTTGTATATAAAAACATAGCGGCCCGGCCGGCCGGTACCGCCGCAAACGCTACGTCCCGCAATTTTTAAATCTGTAATATCTTCGAAAATATTCACTTAAATCATACGGTGTAAAGTGCCATATAGATCTATATTAAATGAACAATGTATTCAAGGTATTTAATTGGTTAAGGATTAATGCTGTATTGGTGAAAATCGCTTCGAAAATTAGCTATTATTTGTCGTAAAAAGTAAATGACAAAAAAATGTTATTGTGGGTTATCCATAAGAGATAGACATATACCATCGCGGACTTTTCTGTAGACCTTTTCAATGTGTATAATACTTAGTACATTATTTTGATAAAACTCGTAGGGTTCAGCCTGCGTTTGCAATATAAGCGGAAACAATGTAATTTTTTACGACATCACATTAGAAACCACAAAAATAACAGTACTTCTCCACTATTTAATGGATGTTATTATACATATAAACCTTCCTCTTGAATCACTCTATCTATTAAAAAAAACCGCATCAAAATCCGTTGCGTAGTTTCAAAGATTTAAGCGTACAAAGGGACATAGGGACAGGGAAAGCGACTTTGTATTATACTATGTAGTGATTTACATAGTAATGTGAGTTTTCATTTCAAAAAATTTTGTGTAAGTTATATTAAATTGAGTTCCTGGGTGATCTGGAAACACAATTGGGCCCGGAAGATGGCGCTGCAGTCACTCCTCCTAATGACATGAACCGATTTGGATGAATATTTGTGTGCACATTTCATTTTTGTGGGATGATTGGTTGATTCGCTTTCACATTAGCTAATATTATGTATTTTTGTTGTTAGAAAGTAAACTTAATTTAATGTTTATAATACATTATTATTGGTATAAATAAGCCAGTGTTCGTCTCACATTGCTGTACCTGCCTACCTACCCTACCAGGGCCTAACTTTGTTCTGGCTATTTTATTTTGGTTATTTGTAATGAATAATTACAATTATAATAGAGTGCAAAAAATAAATACATGCGTCAATATATTTTGTGTTTTTTTTAAACAATTTTTTTATTTAAAAAAATATCATTCCGACCGCGGCTTTGCCCGCGTGGAATTAGATTATATCGTGAATCCTGTCTTATCCCACAGAAGTGTTCAGTTCGGATAAAAAGTATCCTATGTGTAAATCCAGGCAATTAGCTATATTTTATCAAAATTGGTAATGTAGTCTTGACGTGATTAAGTAACAACTAACAAAAAAATATACAAATTAACATCCAAAGTTTCGCATCAGTTTTACTGTATTAGTGATATCTTCCATTCTTGACTTTGACTGAGAAGAATTAGGGTTTATAACTTCTTTCAGAAATATTACCTTTCATTTCTGGGCATGACGTAATATCTACGTCAGCATCAAATTCTATCTAAATCCATTCAGTAGTCCGCGTTATTGAGTACCATTTCATTTTTTCAGAGTAACAATATTTTTTGTTATTTTAAAGATTATTTATAACCTGTATTATTTTGTAATAAAGTAAACATTACGAAATAATAATAATTATTAATAATGTCTAAGTAGTTGTTAAAAAAAAGATTATTTGTTTATAAGCAAGAAAATAAAACCAATAAATCAACAATTAAATATATGTATAAGAATATTATAACTGTATGACGACTCCATACATGTTTGTCCCGAGTCGGCCAGCGGCAGCGCGGCGAGTTTGCAAGAATGACTTCGCACACACCCGCGTTCGCGATAGCGAGCTATTAGACTCCGCCCGCCAAGCAGTAGATTTTTTTTTGTGTATCGTCTTAAGATTAAGATAATAATTGTAGTGATAGTATGAGCATTTATTTCAGCGCCATCTAGCGGCGAGTAGTTGGAAATTATTGATGGACACCGTTTTTGATATAGCGTTTTTACTATTGTTTGATGGAAGTTTTGTTCTAGCGCCACCTAGCGGTGTGTAGCATCTGTTTTCAACATTGTGGATGCGATAGTTTTTAACTGCATGGAAACTTTATTACCTGCCACTATATTAACATAACTAGATTTCCGCCCGCGGCTTCGCCCGAGTTTTCAAAAGAAATCCAGCATAGTTCCCGTTCCTGTGGGATTTCCGGGATAAAACCTATCCTATGTGTTAATCCAAGTTACCCTCTATATGTGTGCTAAATTTCATTGTAATCGGTTCAGTAGTTTTTACGTGAAAGAGTAACAAACATCCATACATCCATACAAACTTTCGCCTTTATAATAGTTAACATAATACAATTACAATTCAGATTTACTGAAATCTCGTTAGAGTATTTAATTCAATAAATATATATTTTAACAATACAACATATTAATGATAACAGTATTTTTGTTAAGTATGTGTTTTTCTCGTATTAATAAACTAATTATTTTTTTACAGGATCCCAGTCAGTCTGGTGCAGTTCAGATAGCGGAATTTCCTGGTCACACGCATGGAGTTAATTGTGTGGTATGTAACCTTTATTTTCATTAAAAAATTAAAAATTCATTGCAATTAAAAACTTACATTAAAAATGTATTAAAACTGTGTGTACGATTATGTAATTTTTTTAATGATAGATATTTTTCCCTTGTATCGTTAATTTTCTCTATATAAAATATAAATACACCGTCCTTTTAATTTTCAACGTTAGAAATAAAAACTACTTTATCGTTTGGAAGCATTAAGCTCAATCTCATATTATTTTATTTACACACATGCACAAAATTTTCTCCATAACCATCATACTTATAAAATTCCACTTTTCCAGGCATTTTCCACATCGTCCAAATACCTAGTATCAGTGGGATCGCAACATGACATGATAGTCAATGTGTGGGATTGGCGGGCAAACCTCAAATTGGCTAGCAATAAGGTATGTATGACGTCAAATAAACTAGGTTAATAATCTCGCTCAAAAATTGTCTGAAGCAAAACTCTGCTTATGTGTTTATTAGGCAGAGTTTTGTTATCAGCGATTTAATAAAATTGGTATAGAATAAGGTGTCAATTTGTGTATTTTTATTTTTTGTATGTCGACAGCACAATAGAATCATGAAATTTCCCATTTGCTTCTTTTTTCTCTTAATGTTTTGTTGAAAATGATGTAAATGTGAACCCAAAATAGCATGATCGATATTGGAAAAACTTGACCAATCACAGCACCGATCTTATAATAAAAATTACGATAATCATGTGACAAATAAACATAATAATATCACCAATCATATTTTCCACATTTTTTTAAGCTATTGCATAGCTTCTATCGCGGGCCTTGAGCGCGGGGACCGAATCCAGAAATTCCGTAACGAAAAACCTCACGCTCCCCACTCCGACGGGCGCGGAGGTGTGGCTTGAAGGCATAGCATGCAATAGCTACCGCGGCAGTCCCCAGTGACACACGTCTTTTTATTAATAAATATGTAATCTTTATATTTCAGGTATCCTCCCGTGTAAAGGCAGTCAGTTTCTCGGAGAGTGGAAATTACTTCGTCACGGTTGGCTTCCGGCATGTCAAGTTCTGGTATTTGGAATATTCTAGGAATGCTAAGGTGAGTTAAAATTTATGAACATTTGTAATTCGTTAAGGATAATTATAATGAAATAGTTTATAAATTCGTAATTCTCAATTTGCACAAGAATTAAAAGAAATTGGTAATTTTTGTTACGACATACCTAATATGCAAATATTCAATTAAACAGTACTAGTAGTTTCTTTTATGTTAAAATTATGCACTACATAATCAAATGCCTAGACTGATCAGAACATAATAATATTATTATTGTAACATTTTTATTGGGAAGAAATAAAATAATATTGTATTACGTATCGATATCAAGGGTCGGTGACAATACAATAATTTCATGGGTTTAAGCTTGTTTATTTTAGTTTATTGAAGTGAAACTTCTTTATCGGGGTTAGAAAAAAATTTAGTGTAACATTTTTTCGTTACGCGTGACATTTTTCCGTTACGCGCCATCTTTTTCTTATCCCTACCACGCGTGATTCGACGTATTTCTGTAAAGTTGCATATAGTAAATTATTTTTGAAAATTAAGGTCATAGAGAAGTTTCACTTCTTACGTGTGTACACTAGTACACGCACACATTTTTTTTAACTACATTCCAGTCCAATTTAAGCGTATTTTACACGCTTTATATTAGCTTCACCTGTATGTTTGTTTGTAACCGACTTCTTTGGGTGCGATTTTGACCCACCTTAAACGGCCAGATTTCGTTCAAACTTTGTAGATTTATTGAGGACCGATGACAATACACTAATTTGATAAAATTTTCTATTTTTTAGTTCGGTTTTCTATAAAAAGCGTGTTTTTTAGGTTTTTTAAACTATTATTATTTAATTTTAATTGAAAAACATTCCAGTTCAAAGAGCCAGTCCCACTAATGGGTCGGTCCGCCATACTCGGCGAGCAGAAAGACAACGAGTTC
>CAJQZN010010521.1:0-25267 GCA_907164685.1 Colias eurytheme | reverse complement strand
ATGATTCAGGTACAACTTGTAGATAATTTTATGGCCTTTCAACTTTTGCTTGAAAGTTTTTCTCTAACATGTACCGTTTTTGAGATTTAAGCGAAAAATGAAAAAATGGACCCATTTTCCCCCTCCCCCCACTCCGGGGCTCCTCCTAGTGGCCCGGGGTTTTAGTATGTTTATTACCTAGGGACTCTTGACATGTTTCCGAAGAAACATCTTACGTTACTAACTCACGCACTCTAGAACTTTTTATTCAATGGACTAATAGCATGACATTCTTTTCACATACTAACTACTAAATAAGGTTTTAATGTAATTCGATTACATATTTACTCTTTCCTCACATAAAAATTATCAAAGTTCCACTATATAAAAAAAACAACGCTCTTCAAACACTTATAAACACAACGCCACACGGACAACTCAAACAGAAAAAAACCACCAATTCCAAATCCAAAAAAAGATCACAAAAACAAAAACCAACCAAAAATTTGGAACACCTCAAAAAATTTGCCGAACGACAAACAAATAAACAATAATAAAAAAAATACCTCAAACTCATTCTCAATATATCATCGCCGGTGACGACCCGACACCACTTGCTATGAAAAGAGTAAAATATAAATAATATACGTGTACAAGCGTTTTATTTGTAAAAAATGAGGGTACTTACTTCTCACTCGTCGATATTGTGTCGGATAATTCTTGCGTTAGTGGATTGTGTTTTGGGCATGTCATTAACGAGGCTACGCTCCATTCTTCGCTCGTCTGTCTGTGGTATGCTGAAAACGTTATATGTATTTAAAAATATTAAACATACAAATAAAAAAGACGTGTGTCACTCAGGGACTGCCGCGGTAAAGCTATTGCATGCTATGCCTTCAAGGCACACCTCCGCGCCCGTCCCCGTGGGGAGCGTGAGGTTTTTTCGTTACGGAATTTCTGGATTCGGTCCACGCGTTCAAGGCCCGCGATAGAAGCTATGCAATAGCTTAATAAATCTTGAAGTATAATTTCAAAAAACTCTGAAGATATTATTGATTATTCTTGAATTTAAACTTCTTTAGGCGCGTTGAGAGTAAAATTTCAAGGTCGCGTCATGGCAATACCGTCACGTCATGGAGTAAGTCGACGATATTTACCTTAGAATATTTTCAAAGAAGTTTCAATTTTGACAAGTGTTCTCGGCACACTCGCATATTTTTAGTTTAGTAATAAAAAAAGAGCGTGTGTGCCCACGCTCTTTTTTTATTACTAAACATATTTAGTGATTTCCGTCTTTGTGAATGAATAACTATGGTGTTTCTTGCCGGTTCTTCTCCATAGATACTGCTTTCCGAATCGGTAGTAAATGTTAAAATTAATATGACGATTCAAAAGTGCTTTTATAAGAAGTCTAATTGAATAAATAAATGTTTGAGTTTGTGAAATAATTTTTGAAGTGAAACTTCTTTATCAGGGATGGAAAAAAATTTAGTGTAACATTTTTTCGTTACGCGTGACATGTTTCCGTTACGCGCCATCTTTTTCTTATCCCTACTAAGCGTGATTCGACGTATTTCTGTAAAGTTGCATATAGTAAATTATTTTTTGAAAAATAAGGTCATAAAGAAGTTTCACTTCTTACGTGTGTACACTAGTACACGCACACATTTTTCTTTCTTTTTTTTCACTTTCTTACCATTCCGTTTAACAGTATCCCCGCTATTGTTGAGATCTGCACTAAAATTGATCACTTTCGGCATGGAGGCAACACTTAGATCATCGTCCGCGTCTAGATCTATGATCGGCGAATCGTCGTACGCGCCGGAGCGACGGTGGTCTTCGTGGAGACTGAAATATATAAAAATAATTTAAAATAAGTATAAATATTTGATTTATTAAAGGTTTTTATTGTAAGTGAGTACTTTTAAATGAATATAATAACATCTATCAAAAGGCGGGATTTGAACCTGTGTGTTTTTGCCATACCGGGACTACGCCTAGTCAAATAGCCGTCTAGAATTTTTTATATGCTTTAAAAATAATTCACTTGTAAAGTATTTGAATGCTATAAAACTAAATATTATATTAAAGTCTTGTTAGATTTTGTAGTTTCAAGTGTGATATGGTTTCGTATACGCTGAAATGTAAATGTGGAAAGGTTACATGGTGTTATAGTGTGTTATAAAGAGAGTGGTCATTTCAAATTAGCAGTGTTTATGACAGTCACACTGCTGCAAATGTGTGTGTTAACGCTTTACGGTTGGCACATTTGTGACTAGCGTAAAAAAAAATCGCGGTTTTCTGATGAAATACATCCGTAAACAGCACAATACCTAACCATTTTCTACGAAAAACGATAATCACAAATCCAAAATAATAAATTACTTTAAGTCAATTTGATTAATGTTGTCAATCTTCGTTGCGTATCGTCCTTGTAGAAAAATGCGGACCATTTTTAGACTGATCGTGCGGGGTGAGGTAAGTGTTTAATTTTGGCGGGGGGCGGAGTGTCCGTTCTGTAGCGTTTAGCTACTATGTATTATGTATTCTGTTGTGTAGTGTAACATAATGCAAATGTAAGTGTTAGTGTAGGGTAGGTATAAGTGTAGTGTATAGTGTAATGTAGGTGTAAGTGTAAGTGCAGGTATAGTGTAATGTAAGTGTAAGTACATATCACCTGGCGCGATGTCTCTGCGCGTCGGGCACGCGGCGACGGCCCGTGTGCTTTGATGCTATTCGTTGCGGCACGTTCGGCACCGTCTGACATACAGACATACATATTACAGTCATTTATCTATACTAATATTATAAAGCAAGAGAAGAAGAAAAAAGAGCGAAGAGTATAAAAGAATAGAGAATAAGAGCGAAGAGTTTGTGTGTTTGTTTGAACGCGCTAATCTCGGGAACTACTGGTCCGATTTGAAAAATTATTTCAGTGTTAGATAGCCCATTTATCGAGGAAGGCATCGAGGAAGGCTATATATCATCACGCTAAGACCAACAGAAGTGGAGCGACGCGGGTGAAACCGCGGGGAACATCTAGTAATAAATAAACACAAGCACATACCCCGTCTTCGTCCAACTCTTGACTATTACAATGGCTCGGCGGGTTCGAATATTTCTGCAATAGTTCTATAGCAAGCCGCTTACTCATGTTGTCTTGTTGAAAGAATGCGTGCTGAAAAATATATTAAAAATATTTGTAGAAAGCAGTGTAGTGTTTTGAGTTCAAATTCTATAATTATTGTCAGTTGTAATTCGATTGTTATCTTATGTTATTCTATTATTGTAATTTTTTGTATTTTTTACCCTAAAAATTATAATTTTTAATATCTACCGACTCCTCTCATTATGTTTAAAACCTTAAATATTAACATTGTAGCAGAAAATACGATTTAATATAAACCTATAGTTACTTCAGCCTTTTCTTACAGTTTTTATAATATCAAATGATCCGTATAACTTACAAACTCTAACTACCCTCAACTATTTATATTTACATATTGCTAAAAATATTTTAGATCCTTTCTTAGTGTTTCTCATAATTATTATATCAAACTACCCACATAGCCTACTATCCTCATAGTTTCGCGGGTAGGCGCACAAAAAGGCGTAACGTTTTTCTAAAGAGCTCTAATATTTTAAATAGTATTTCTGAATATTTTCAATGTTTTTGTACATATTTGTGTGTTAATACAGTGCCTTTACCTACCAGTATAATAATTCCAGCTCTAGAACACTATATAATATCACTGGTTCTTCTTACACATTTTCACTGTTTCAACTATACTTCTGCACTATGGAATCTGTCCAACAAACCATGATGGAGATGACAGCTTCTTTCAATAAACGGATGGCTGAGTTTCAGCATGATCTGCAAAGTCTTCATAATGTCAACGCGCAACCTGCTACAAGTAGTCCAACTTCTAAATTGGCTGCTGAATTTAATACGTTTCAGTCATTCGTACTCTCTTCCCTTAAAGCCTTACATGATCAAATCACATTACTCTCTAACCAGTACAATCATTTGGAGATGAGGAGTCGCAGGAAAATATTATTGATTCATGGCATTCCAGAGGCTTCTAAAGAAATTCCTTTGAACTTGGTGACTAATATTGTGAATCAACACTTGAAGGTTCCTGGATTTAAAGAAGATGCCATTTCACGCTGCCATCGCTTGGGGTTTTCAAAGAAGGATAAGCCCAGACCCATTGTTGTCAAATTTAAAGACATGACAATGAGAAACAATATTTGGTTTTCAAAAACGGAACTAAAAGGAAGTGGTTACACAATTTCAGAATTTCTTATCAAAGAAAGGCACAACGTTTTTGTGGCTGCTAGATCGCGTTTCGGAGTAACAAATTGTTGGACCAAAGATGGATGCATAATTGTGAAAACTGACGATGGTTCCAAACACAAGGTCACTTTGATGTCTGATCTTGATAACATCTCAGCCCCTCTTTCTAATTCTTCTCCTAGCGCTGCTGCTGCTGCATCAACTTTACCCAAGGACGGCAAACAGTTACAGAATGTGAGGCCAAAACGTTTTGACAGAGCTAAGTGATCATATTTCCATATATTCATTCTTGTAATTCTTTAATTTCAATCATTTCCTTTACTTTCTCTTCAAATCTAAATCATGTTAATGTTGTGCTCAATTTTCTTAGTTAAATTATCGTTCTTGTTGTTTAATTAATGTTTCCTGGTCTATCTTTCATTGAATTATAAACTTCCTTGTGTAGACTCTTGTTTTTTACTAGATTTAGGACTTCCAAGAAATATCAAACAATTATTTTAGTGTTTACCCGCTTGCTTTATTATTATTTTGATATATATGTCAGTCTGTCAGTTGTCATTTATTTACTGTCTATACTCATATTATTGTTTGACGTTTGTTGAAGTTGTGTTTTGTTGTCATGGATTCTAGCACTTTTGCCATATATAGTTGTAAAGATTGTCTAATCTAAAAATGAACGCCCCTCCACTAAACTTAATTGTTTCAATGTGTGAGGACAAATAATTATTGAACCACTTTATATGTGTGCGCGCGTCAATTCTACTGCAAACTTTGACACTCGCGCACTGATTTGTCAACTAATCGGGCGATCAGTTCAGGTGCCTAGCATTGTATGGCGGGGAGAGCGCGCTATGTACGGAATGACACGTCCGTTCTGTCGTGCATCGCGTCATTTATGCACTAGTTGGCCAACTGGTCCTGTCGTTCGGGCATGGACGGGACTGGAGGACTGAACGACCAATGAGGCAGACCAATTTGTGTGTATTGCGTCTATACACGTACTTTGAATGTGAGCGTAAACACAGTGGAGGGGCGTTCATTTTTAGATTAGACAATCTATAATATTAAAATTATTATACGTGTTTGTTTGATTCTCTGTTAATATCTGGTGGTAAAGGATATGTACGATTTTTTTTATTTTATTTGTACTTATTAATTTTATTGTACTTATTTATTTATCATTATATATTTTTAATTAGTAAATATTTATTCTATCATATTTATTTTATATTGTATATTATTATGTCTCTGAATTCTAGTGCAGCCGATAGTGATTCTTTTATCTCCGTGTGTTCTGATAGGTCCTCAGGAGATGACAGTTTCCATAGCATCTCCTCTTCCTCTTCCTTCGATATTCCATCCCTTTTCTCTAACGAACAAAAAAACTTTAATGTTATTCACCTTAATGCTCAGAGTATTCCGGCACACTATCCTGAATTTCTCGCATCGTTTGATGTTAACTCACTACATGCTATATTAATCTCCGAAACCTGGTTAAAGCCCTGTTTACCTTCTGTAGCCTACAATCTCCCAGGTTTTGAGTTAATACGTAACGACCGCGTTGGACGGCCGGGTGGAGGGGTAGCAATTTATTTACGAAATCATATTCCTTTTTCTATTGTTAGTTGTTCTCCCCAACCCCCGCCTTCTGATGCGGCCGAGCATCTTCTTGTTGAAGTCACCTTATCCAATGCCAAAATTCTTTTAGGAGTTTTTTATTCGCCTAACCTTCATGTTGATTTCTTTTCTTCTTTTGACTGTACTCTTGACTCTTTTTCTCCCCTCTATAAGCATGTAATTCTTATGGGTGACTTCAACACTTGCCTTCTCAAAAATGACCATCGAAGTAGAAAGTTGATATCCGTTGTTGATTCATATAACCTTAACATCCTTCCTCTTCAAGCTACCCACTCCCTTCCTAACTGTTCTCCTTCTCTCCTTGATCTAATCATAGTTTCCTCTCCTGAGCATGTTGCAAAACATGGTCAATGCCCTGGTTCCTTGTTCTCTTATCATGACCTTATTTTCCTCTCTTACACAGTGAAACCACCCAAAACTAAACCTAAAATTGTCATGCAACGCAATTTTGGTAAAATCGATCATGACCGACTGCGTGAAGATGCTCTTAAGATCGATTGGTCGGCTGTTTACTCTGAAAATTCCATTAACGATAAGGTGGCTCTCTTCAACTCTTTACTACTGAACTTATTTGATATTCATGCTCCAATACGTCCAGTCAAGTTGAAGCAGCTTCCTGCTCCTTGGATGACGGCTGAACTTAAATCGTTGTTAAAAAAAAAGGCTCGTGCTAAGGCAAAATTAAACTCCACAGACTCTGATACAAATCGTGAAAAATTTCAGAAAATTAGAAATAGCTGTAATACATTATGTAGGGATGCACAACGACGTCACATATCCCAAAATGTCGAAAACGGCGACCCCTCTAAAGTTTGGAAATTCCTACAAACTCTTGGTATTGGCAAAAAAACGCACAAATCTTTTCCGTCATCAGTTAATATTGATGATCTAAATTCCCACTTTTCTAGTCCATTTTTGGGCATTGACGCTAACACGAAATCCCGTACATTAAATTATCTCAACTCCTTACCTTCTCCTGATTTTCCTCCGTTTGTTTTGCGTCAGTTTACCGATTGTGGTGTTGAGAAGAGTATAATGTCAATCACCTCTAAGGCGGTTGGAAGTGACTGTATTGGTCGGAACATGATCATTCCCATCCTTCCTATCATTATCCCGATTATCACTCATATTTTAAATTTTTCCATCTCCTCTGGCCAATTTCCTGATAATTGGAAAAATGCACACATTTTTCCTCTCCCCAAAAATCCTAAACCATCTGCCCTTTCAGACTTCCGTCCTATTGCTATTTTACCCTTCCTATCTAAAGTTTTAGAACGCTTAGTACAAGAGCAACTAAGTCGCTTCCTCAATACTCACGATCTCCTCAATCCTTTTCAATCTGGCTTCCGACCAGGTCACAGCACAACTACTGCTCTTATTAAAATCACAGACGACATTCGCCGGGGGTTTGACAACAGGCAGCTAACATTACTTTCTCTACTTGACTTTAGCAACGCATTTAACACCGTCGATCATGATGTTTTGTTAGCAATGCTTCGCTCGCTCAACATATCTCCAACGGTTATTGACTGGTTTCAAAGTTACTTGTTTGGACGTCGGCAGCGTGTCATGGTTGAAGACTTGTCTTCTTCTTGGTGCAACGTAAATGCTGGCGTCCCGCAAGGTGGCGTGTTGTCTCCTCTCTTATTTTCAATTTTCATTAACTCTATTTCCAAGAATATTAATTCTCCCTATCATATGTATGCAGACGATTTCCAATTATATTCGCACGCCTCTTTATCTGAACTACCGAACGAGATTTTTCGCATAAATACTGAGCTTGCTACCATCGTTAAATGGAGTAAAGACCATGGTTTAAAAATAAATCCTGAAAAAACCAAGGTTATTGTTTTGGGAAGTACAGCTCACAAGTAGAATTAACTGGGAAGACCTACCTAGTGTTATGGTTGACGGCACAATGATTCCCTTCAGTAAAACGGTGAAAAGTCTTGGTTTGCACTTAGACGAAAACTTATCCTGGTGTGACCAAGTAAAGGAAGTGCAGAAAAAAGTGTATGCCTCTGCTTCTTCTCTTCGTCGGTTGCGCAACTTTCTTCCGATTTCTACCAAAATTGCGTTGACTCAATCCCTTCTACTCCCCTTCCTGGATTATGCCGACTCCTGTTATCCCGATCTTCACGAATATCAACTGGACGCTCTCGAGAGGCTGCAAAACTTTTGCATCAGATTCATCTTCGGCTTACGCAAGTTCGATCATGTTTCAGATTTTCGCAAAAGACTTCACTGGCTCCCTATTCGTCTTCGCCGGAATACTCACATCCTTCAACTCTTGTTCTCTATCCTGTTTGACCCGAAAACTCCTATCTATCTTAAGAATCAGTTCCAATATTTACATTCCAATAGTTCCCTCTCCCTTCGTTCTTCTGATCTCCTTCTCCTATCCACCCCTATTCACCATTCCAATTTTTTTAACTCTTCCTATACCGTCGTAGCAATTCGACTGTGGAATTCTCTCCCTGAGACCATCAGACGCGCCAAATCACTGCATATTTTCAAAGCACTTGTAAAAGAGCACTTTTTTTCCACTATTTAGTTTCCTTTTTTTTTTCATCTTATGTATATATGTATATATTTATATGAATTTGTATATATCATGTTTAATAATATTAATAATATTATCTATAGTATGTTATATTTTATTTTTTAGCATATTTATGTCTTATATTTATTTAATTGTATTTATTACTATTTTTTAAGTATTGATGTAGTATGTATGTAATATGTATTGATATTTTTGAGTTTTGTGTACATAATTATTTATGTTATATAATTATTGTATCCCTGTATATTAAGGTTTATTTCCCATAGCTTTTGATTTTGTTTTCATAACCTTGATTTTATTTATTTTATGATTGCGCCTTCGCGTTTTACCAGCATCGTACATGTCCTTTATTAATATGGTTGCCTGGAAGAGATTGCTTTAAGCAATAAGGCCGCCTTTTGTGCACTTACCGTATTCATGTTTTCTTGTTAAATTATGTTTTTATTACTGGTACTTGTACAATAAAGTGTCATAAATAAATAAATAAATAAATATCCACCCTCAATTTTTTTTTGCAGATAAACACATACCTGCAACAATTTATCAGCCGTGGGTCGTTTTTTAGGGTTTTTAGTTAGCGCGAGTTTAAGGAACGCGTGAAACAGTTGCGACCATCGCTCCCTCTCTTTCAGTTGCGGGGGTTTGAATCCCGATTTGGACATCAGGAATAACACACGCATCAAGTGTTTTATATTAAAAAACATCCGCATAAACAACAATTTTTTTTTCAAATACACACACTACAATTTCTATGTACCCTCAATATTTTTTATACCTACCCTCATCTTTTTTAAACAATAATATTTTGTTGAAAATACATACCAGCAGTAACACCATCGACATTTTCTGACTTTCCTTTCATAAATTATATTTATCTACCCTCAATTTTTTTCAAATACATACCTGCAGTAACTTATCAGCGGTGGGTCGTTTTTTAGGGTTTTTAGTCAGTGCAAGTTTAAGGAACGCGTGAAACAGTTGCGACCATCGCTCCCTCTCTTTCAGTTGCGGGGGTTTGAATCCCGATTTGGACATAAGGAATAGTACACGCATCGGGTGTAATTCGAACATGGGCGGTTGGAGTTCTGCTAATTCTGTGGATAAATAATAATTTATTTTTGGTCAAAATCGTTGTATAGGTTGTGTACAAAAAACATATAATATTAAAAAAAATTGGTACTATGCGTATGTAAAGTCTGTATGTAGTTACGTACTCAGTTGGTAGTGTTTATTTATTATTCACCTGAATTATGTTATTATCTATTATATGTATATTTGGCAGACATGAAATGAATTCCATTTTTCATAAACTGCTAACATGATAAACAATTCACTTAAACAAATAGCTTAGATAATTCTTACCGTTTCAATTGCAAATCGAAAACATTTTCTGCCTTTAAGGAGGATTTCAGTGACAAACACACATACAGAAAATATATACACACCAATAGCAGTAATCCCGCAAGCCCATATATCACAGAGTTGGTTGTAACCCCCCTTTCTTTCCACCGCCGCCACCTGTAAATTAATAATAAGAACTTTTATGACAATTTGTAGAACGTATTGAAAAGAAAACTTTTTGAAGGAAGATATCTAAAATAGAATATAATAGAATAGAAATACTAGATGACCAAAAATAGTGTTATCTCGTAAAAAAAATAAAGAAAAAGATTTAAAAAAACATACTTAGCTATGCAAAATACCAATTCATAAAAAATTATATTTAAAAAAATTGTTATTTTTTGTGACTTCATTTTTGGGCTTAAAGTTATCATCCCTCATAGATTGTACAAAACTATTCAATCTAACAGGTCAATATCATATAGATCAGCTATTTCCGCGTATAAACTTTCCCCTCTACAACTTAAACTTGTCACATCTCTCAAATGGCTGCATCAATTTCGATGCAACTCACCTCAGGCGCCATCCAATACGGCGTGCCAATGAAGGATTTCCTTTTATTTATCGTTGCTGTTATTTGCGCGGACACACCGAAATCTGCCAATTTCACATCACCACACTCCGTCAGCAATATGTTCGCACCTTTTATATCCCTGTGAACAATTCATTCATTAATTAATATATTTTTTTCTTCTTTAGGCGCGTTGAGAGTAAAATTTCAAGGTAGTGTCATGGCAATACCGTCACGTCATAGAGTAAGGCGACGATTTTGCCAAAGAAGTTTCACTTCTGACACGTGTGAGCACACGCTCATTTTTATCAGTACATAGAATAAAACAAAGTTGCTAGTAGTCTGTCCCTGTATGCTTAGATTTTTAAATCTACGCAACGCATTTTTATATGTTCTTTTTCTAATAGATATTAGATAGAGTGGTTCTCATGGAAGGTTTTAGTATATAATAATATGTAAAAATAAAATACAATACATATTTACATGATTTTAAAAGAGCAAGTATGGAGTTTATTGCCAGTTCTTCTCCATTATTTGCCTTCCGAATCGGTGGTAAATGTTTAAACTATGTTATGACGATTCAAAAGTGCTTCTAGAAAAAGTCAAATTGAGTAAATTGTTGAGTAAAAACTTGTTTTTGAGTAAAAACGATTATTCCATATTCACGTATAAATAGTAAACTACTACTAAAAAATATTACCTGTGCATTTTGCCCATACTGTGTAGATACGATAGTCCGGTGAGCGTCTCTCGGCACATGTATGCAATTTGTAGTTCTGTTAACGGCCCGGTCACATGGTAAATGTCCTGGAAAGTAGAGCAGAAAGTAGCATTATTTCGTTGTTCTTAGTGCGTTCGAAAAGATTCTATGCAATGTTCTTATATTCGTTAACACTAAAATATCACGGAAGAATGCTCTTGCTATAGCTCATCAAAGAGGTAACCATTTCTCTTATTTTTGACATACTTGAATAATGTTTTGAAGGTCAGCCCGAATACAATTGTTACCTTCATTGTTACATGTCTTACTAATATTATAAATGCGAAAGTTTGTGAGGATGTGTATGTGTGTTTGTTACTCTTTCACGCAAACACTACTGAACCGATTACAATGAAATTTAGCACACATATAGAGGGTAACTTGGATTAACACATAGGATAGGTTTTATCCCGGAAATTCCACGGAATCGGGAACTATGCGGGTTTTTCTTTGAAACGCGGACGGAAATCTAGTATTATATCTAAATCTATAGTATACATATATAATATAGGAAATCTAGTATTATAATATATCCTAAGTACCGCTTTTATCCGGTAAAGTAGGCTTTACTTTATTACTTGCGCTAATCTATCTGCATGCAAGCTAAGCCAGAAACATCTTAAGTCTTTCTAACAATCGTATTTATCATACATCACATTACATACGTCTTACTTTAATTTACTATTGAAATGGGTACATTTTTTATCATTTTAATGGTGCTATGAAAGAAATCTTTCCTTCTGTTTCGATTACTTATTTATATGTATTTTGTTGTTCTTGGTGAAATCTACCATATTGTAAGAAAATACACGCGAGGCCGGGTTAAATATTAGTTTGAATGTAATAAGAATGTACTGCGATTCTACACAGCTACCCAATTGATGTAGGTAGTTGATAACAAATCGCAGCAAGTCAACGACTATTAGTAAAGTGAGGGTAGTTGGGTCAAACGTCGTATAAACAACGTCCGAGCCCCTAGGCACGATTTCGATTCGTACGAATGCGCCACGAGTCAAAGGAAAGCGGCAATTTATTTATAGTTTTCGACAGCTAAGCATGTTCGGATAGGAAATAGTGTCAACTATTCATCCACAAAATTATTAAATCAAAAGTTACGTCTAACAATATGTATATTTCTAGAGCTGGTCATATCTCAATATCTAATGTTGAGGTGCCTACATTTAATCATCATCAGTATATATAATGTTAGAGCTGTTCATATCTCACCTGTAAGCTTCCACCACCGCAGTACTCCATCGATATCCAAAGCTTATCCCGTCGCAGGTACGAGCCGTAATACGCCACGATATTCGGGTGCCTGCAGTCCTTCATCATCAGTATCTCCTGCTGGATGATCGCGAAGTCATCACCCGGCTCGAGCTTTATCACCTTGATGGCGGCAAGCTCGGAGCTGCCGTTGATGCGTTTCGCCTGGAATTTTTGAATAAATTAGGTTACAGGGAAAAAAAATATCAAATTCGTTCGTTATGTATGTGTAGTGTGTATGATGATAAAGAAAATGCTTTATCAGGTGAGTGATATAAATCAAATGAGCGAATGCACCTAATTTCTAAAATGTATGTATGTATTTGAGTTTTTTTTATTTTTTATGGAAGACATTATCAAGAGATTAAACGCGATTTATTCATTATATTATTTTCCCGACGTCTCACACACTTTGCAATACATAATATAATGAATACATCGCGTTTAAAATCCGTTATAAATACTAGTAAATCTATGTAAGGACTATTTAAAAGTGCTTATAGAAGAATTCTTATCATATTATAATGTGTTTGTCTTTCTTCAACGTGGTAAGGAGCAAATTGCACGCCTCATAAGCGAAGCGTTGAGGTGGGTACTACTGTCACTTCGCGCAAAACATCTGATTTTTCAAACTTAAAATGTCTTTATGTATCATACATTGCACTTGTAAGATAATACATACACACACATATTAAGAAAAAACACTATTTTTAACGTTCATGATATTTTTGATGTCATTTTTGTTATTTAAACTAGTTAAAAAACAGTTTAAAAAAGTTCTGTCTTGGACGTCCGTGTGTCTGTATGTGCGGATCCTTTTTCTTGTTAACACGATAGCGACCGAAATACTTTACTAATCGAGTCTTTTTTTTTCTCTTACGCTTGAGTATGCTCAGGAATAGAACCCTTTCATTTTTCAGGGTCTGATTCGATGTGGTTTAATTGTTATTACTTAAATAAACAAAAATAATAATTAAGTAATAAATATTTATTAAAAAAAAACTTTTGGATTTTCCAAATTATTTTTATAATATGACTAGCGGTCTGCCCTGGCTTCACCCGTGGTACATGTTTACATTTTCTCTCTATAAGAACCATCTTTGTATTTCAAGTAATATTATAAAAAAAGAATAAACGAAATCGAGATAGTTGGAAGGTTCGTGTTATAGGCTAGTTTTTTTAAAGACACTTCTCATTCCTTTGGGAAATTCCGAAAAGCTTGTGGAAGCTGTCGAAAAGCTTGTTGAATAAACGATTATTCGACTTTAAGTTATTGATTCGATGATCAACCCCTATCCCCAGGAATCTAGGTCACAATTCTGTCGACCGGACCATTATGCACGCACGACCAGCGCCGCGACCGTTCGGAAACGTTACAGATTTAGGGTATATGGAACGAATTTAACGCTCCGTGCGTCGATCGGAAGTGCTGGGTTGGCTCGATATATTAGTAAAGTTATAAAAATTTACAGAATTACATAGAATCTTGAATTTATTTATTTTTTAGACTAGAAGACGATGAATTTTTCACCTAAAGCGTATGGCATATTTTAATGTCGTCAAATATATCCAAGCTAAGCTTATGGAAAAATTCTTTAAAAAGCGTGGCGTTTATGGATTAAATGTTTACATTTTCAACTTAAAATAATCGACTCGATCTCGACTTATTTAACATTTAACGTAAAATCTTCCTCTGAAAGTCACGAAATCTTTCATACTATCCTATAAAACATCCTTAACTACGAAGCCATTATCCTGCAATCCTCTACGCTCGCAAAAAACCACAACAAACTAGGTAACTAATGAACCCATATCATAACCGTTATTCATCGGTGCCTCGCAAATCTAATTGACTCCGGTCTCTGACCCCGGGCACGCTGGCACTCCAATTTACTTGATATCCCCTCGCCACTGCGTAGATACTCTACGGATTTGTGGTTTTGTAATGCGCTTCGTTAATGATGCCAATATTTATTTAAACAGGTCACCCACATTCAAACGCTCGCACGACAAGTGCAAATGTTTTGAAAACAACGAGAGAATAAATAGCGCATTGCTATTCAACAATTATAATATGGAAACAACAAAAACAGAGCAGATAAACTTGAGTAAATTTAAATGGGACCATTTACTTCCATAGAAATCTAATTTGTTAACAATTATCACGAACATGGAAAACATCATGTTCAGTTTATCATGGCATTCTTTTGATGTCATAAACCTTATTGTAAAGTTAATAATAGACATGTCACTACAAATCCTTCAGTTTATCTGAGCTATAAGCTTCAGGGCAGGAGGGTGCGTTATAGCCTATAGGTATCAATATGACAAGGTCGCAGAGTTCTACAACCACCAACCAACGAAGGTCTATCTTTTCTATTATCCACTCTCCTAACTGGGATTTATTTATACTGATCGCTTTAACGAAGATGACCCAAATAATCGTTATATTATGGTGCACGATAAGATTACAAAAGACGACCAGTATAGCCTATTATCCTGGGCCATATTGTTGCCCTGTAGTCTATAAATATATCTATAGAAGAAGGCCAAATTCAAGTAGCAAGTCGTGATAGGTTGACCTTCGCAAATCCGATGGTCAGACTTAGATTACTCTTATCACGATAAGAAAACCATGTGATAAGAACAAAACTCCAGAGTAAATATAGAGAAAGTGATAATTGTGGAATTATGTTATGTGGTCAAAAAGTGTTGATGAACATTTAGGGCCGATTTTTCAATGCTTGGATAAAACTTATCCGTTCAATAAAGTATTACACGATAATATTAAAATGTCACGTAAACTGCCAAATACGGGCAATTAAAATACGTTTTTAACATGGTAGTTTTATTCGACGAATAAGTTTTATCCAAGCATTGAAAAATGGCCCTAAGTAGACATGCCTCAGATGTTTTATAGTTTATACTATTTGTTCTGTTTAAACAAACAATGTGTGTGCTTTGGAAAAATATATCTTTCCTACATTATTTGGACTTTATTTTCCAAGCAAAGAGCTTACAGTTACAGCCCTTGCTAGTTTTAATTATATACAATCCATATAACCAACCCGCACAGCGAGTACTAAATACTTAGACTAGTCATCTAAATCTACACTTTAAACACTAGGTAGTTTTCAGGGGATTACAGTGACTGCAGCAAGAGCTCTTTAGAATGGAAGTGGCATTGTCGAGGTCACTTACAAATATAATTAACTTGCTGACCCCTGTACCTTCGTCTGCTCTCGAGAGGAATATAAAAAATTCCCGCTTTTACAACATTATTTCATTGCTGCTCCGCTCCTATTTGTCGTTGCGTAATGTTATACATATAGCCTATAGCTTTCCTTGATAACGGAGTAGGTATCCAACACCAAAAGAAATTTTCAATTAGAACCAGCGATTACTGAGGTTTGCGCGTTCTACCAAACATTTCTTCAGTTTTATAATATGTATCATATTGTATTGCTATAGATTCATCGCCCGTGTCCGCTTGTTAACAGAGATTTTAAAGAATTTACTACGAGTACTATATTTTGTGATAAAACAATAACAACACTTAAGTTCGGATAATCTTCTTAAGATTTTTAAACTGTATACGTACATATAGCATAGAGTCAAATATAGAGTTTTCAGTTAAGTTGTGTCTTTCTGCATGTTGCGGTTTGCTTTAAAATTAAAACAATTAACAACAATTTAATTTTACCAAGTAGCAGTTCTTTCGTGTTTCATAATCTTGAATTTTTAATCACAATGAATATATTATTATATTTCACTGGAGCCAGTTCGCATTACATGTACCACACACCGCACACGCGAAGTTTTCTTATAGAATTTTAGACCTTATTAACTAGTACATAAAGAGTACATTCATTGAGCAATGTGCTAGTTAATATTTGTTTTCAAATGGCTAGCTTTAATTGACCGATAATAATTAGTTAGAATTTAGGTTACAAACATAAGTCACATATTAGTTCGTTTTTTTATTTATTTATTTTAATAAATAAACGTTTTCACGGGTCTAAATAGGCATAAAATGAGATTAAATGTGTGAATTTTCAACACATTTTTGCGTATATTCGAGAATCGTTTCGCTTAGTAAAAAAAAAAACAACACGCAGCCGCGTTCATCTCTTAATAGATATATTATGCAAGTATGTGGTAAACATTGATATTAATGGTATATTGATTCAATTGTATGTAAAACTGGGGAGGCGACTCTAGTTAGTCTGTAACAAATACTATAGGACTATTACTCGTAGCATCTCTGTGAAATAGCATAATCTGTTCTTGTATTCAGTTTCACGCAATATTACTAGCTGCTCCGCGCGGTTTTACCCCCGTGGCTCCTCTCCTGTTGGTCGTAGCGTGATGATATATGTATTATAGCCTATGGCCTTTCTCGATAAATGAGCTATCTAACACCGAAAGAATTTTTCAAATCGGACCAGTAGTTACCGAGATTAGCGCGTTCAAACAAAGAAACAAACTCTTCAGATTTATAATACATATTAAAGTATAGATTTCTGCCTACCCTCACACCTTCGCCATAATCTTCGAAACATAACACAATTAAAAGGTTTGAAGTTTTTATTTTCTAAGATACTTTCTTATAAACTCCATCCACTATAACCCTTCCAATGTGTCACCGGTGATTATTATTTCCCTAATACCAAGCCAGACGGCTTACTCAGCAGTTGAGTAGCATTTACTCATTAGAGGGTCGTTCCTCTTTATTGTAGTATGGTATAATAATTGTCTTGATATTGTTATTGTTAGTTTTTTAGGCTTAATGTGTAGTTCCGAAGTCAATGGATGCAAATCTTCTTCTTCTTATATATAAAAATGAATCGCTAAATGTGTTGGTAAGCGCATAACTCGAGAACGGCTGAACCGATTTCGATAATTCTTTTTTTATTATATTCCTTGAAGTACGATGATGGTTCTTATGTAGAGAAAACGTAAACATTTACCACGGGCGAAGCCGGGGCGGACCGCTAGTTGTAGTATAATAATAATAATTATCTTGATATTGTTATGGTTGGTATTTGGTTTGGATTAATTGTTTGTGCAGTTCGATGATAAAAAATGGCAAAGCCAATAAAAATTGGGAAACTTTGTGCTTTCGCGTCTTCCAAGACTAATTAGAAATTAATATTGTATTTAATATTTATACCTAAATATACATAGGTCTACAACTATGATAACAAACATAAATTCTGGACCGTTTCTTCTCGTCTCAGAAAACCTACAGAGTGGAAAAATTCAGTAAAGCTACGCCTATTTCGTCTATGATTAAAACCCCTCCCAGTGAACTACTACAAACGTGTGTATAGCTTCTAAATCTATTGTTACACTTGCTTCTACGATCTGTGTGAATACACACTTGTTTAACATGACATCCTAGAGCAAAGTCACATGTAGAGACTATTATAAATATAATTTCCACCCTTCCACACGAATTCGCATATCACTATAGAATTGAATTTATTGACGCACCCTCTGAAGCGACGGCACGGCGAGTCTATAGCCGCGACGTTTGTCGATAAAGGCATTTCACACAAACATTACAAATTAAACAGATATCGTTTTTACCTAAAAAATTGATATTGAAATTAAAAATTAAGAAGTTTGTAATGTTTCTAACTAAAATGCAAGTTTCTTTAATTCACCTGAAACGACATACGTGTACCTTATCATTACGCTTTAACTACTAGTATACATTTTACAGGAGTTGCATTGCATTAAATTTTACTTAATAAATCTGAATCATTTCAATCTCATTTCATTGTTGTGTTTTTTTTTTATTAATAAAGTCATAAATGCAGCGTATTTCATTGATTTAAGAACGTGTCACCATTCATCTACGTTTAAAAGACGGATCTTCCATTTTCATAGTGAGGTACACTTTTATTGAATTTATCCTGAATTACTATACGAGTTATTATTAGCATACCATACAAACTACTAATCTCCCATACAATCAATAAAAAACGCTACCGCTGCGTTACGCAGTGCCGTGTGAAGCGCCCTAACACCGTGCAGACTGCGTTAACTCAACGACTCTTTAATCTGAATATTGCGACGACACCCCGACGATAAAATATATTATTTTCTACAAGCCTCTCTCGTTAGTTTTATGAAAATTGAAAATGCCATAGAGATTCACGCGCGCTTCGTTTTTTTTCTCAAAGTAAGTGGTCTTATTTATTATGTATTTTGATGAAGATTATCAAGGCAAAATAATTTCTTTAGTCGACTTCAATAATAAATGATGAGGTTTATGTTTCACTGCATATTTTTATAAGTTTGTCTCTACGTCGATTGCGTTTCTTCAGAAATTAGAGATATCGATTCGAAATAATGTGCATTTTTTTATTCATATTCATATCTAGGCAGAATCCTGATTTACTCAATACGATTTTGCTTATATATTCTATCATAGCGCCCTCAGTTTCATACTTATTAAACACACTTAGGGCCGATTTGTCAATGCTTGGATAAAACTTATCTGTCCTATAAAGTATTAAACGATAATATTGAAATGTCACGTAAACTGTCAAATACGGGCAATTAGAACACGTTTTTAAAATGGTAGTTTTATAAATTACTAGCTGTGCCGCGCGGTTTTACCCGCATTGCTCCGCTCTTGTTGGTCCTAACGTGATGATATATAGCCTATAGCCTTCCTCGATAAATGGGCTATCTAACACTGAAATAATTTTTCAAGTCGGACCAGTAGTTCCCGAGATTAACGCGTTCAAACAAACAAACTCTTCACCTTTATAATATTAGTATAGATTCGACGAATAAGTTTTATCCAAGCATTGAAAAATCGGCCCTTATTGTAACTAGAATTATTATCCCATACCTATGGTCTAACTTCAATATAAACACATAACAATAGACAGCTCTAAATAAACTGTTCCCTTATTCTTTTCTACACAAGCAAAACCGAATGATTCACACACACAAAAACCCAGTCACCCTTCTATCTTTAAACTTACATTAGTCACCTAATAATACCTATATAACTACTAACTAATAACAAATAAGTGTAGGCTTTCACTATTTTGTATGTGACCTTGCATGGGCATCGAACCTGCGCACCCTGCCTCGAATCGGCTAACCACCTACGCGTCTATAGTCTTATAAATCTTTATAGAATCTTATTAATGTGAGAAATTATTTTAATCGTGTATGTTAGTAACTATGTTACTCGATTATATACAAAC
Organism: Colias eurytheme; assembly: GCA_907164685.1. Taxonomy (NCBI): domain Eukaryota; kingdom Metazoa; phylum Arthropoda; class Insecta; order Lepidoptera; family Pieridae; genus Colias; species Colias eurytheme. The sequence continues at coordinate 5,620 of CAJQZN010010521.1, read as the reverse complement.
TGGTGAATGATTAACGAACAGCTTTAGTTGATCGGCGCCGTTTCATAAAGAGGCTAGGCTATTCATTAAACAGCTGATAAAGTAAGTAACAGCTTGAGCGATTCCAATTGAATTTAGTGTATATTCCGCAGGTGACGATCGGTAGTGATCTAGATATCTCACACCCATACCTTAGGCTTAGTGATAAGGATATCTATTGTCATCCTATTTCCTATTAATATTATAAATGTGAAAGTTTGTATGGATGTATGGATGTATGGATGTTTGTTACTCTTTCACGTAAAAACTACTGAACCGATTACAATGAAATTTAGCACACATATAGAGGGTAACTTGGATTAACACATAGGATAGTTTTTATCCCGGAAATCCCACGGGAACGGGAACTATGCGGGTTTTCCTTTGCAAACGCGGGCGAAGCCGCGGGCGGAAATCTAGTCACAAAATAAATTAAACATAGCCAGAGACACATTTTCTTCACTAAAGAATTACGTAGACCATCAACCGCATGTTCAACTAAACAAACATACAACACACACATACATACATACGTTATGTATACTTATGTTAACACGTGCACACCAGGCGTGTACCGCATAGCAAGTGTTTTGTCTTTATTGTTGCATTCCGCTGACGTCATGTGTTTTATATTATGATTGAAAAATAGGCCTCTCGATGTTGTGCTGATGAGATAGTTGGAGTCAGAAGTTATAATAATGTGTAGGAACGGGGTTGGATTGGATATTAGTATTGGTAGTTGGTTCTATGGTATTTGTATGCTACTCTACTTAAGTACCTATAACTACCTAAGTAATTGTAATAATATTGTGGAATGATCAGTACTGTAAATACTTTTGAACTGAGATTTTAACGATTAGATTTCTATGATTTAAAATTTAAATATAAACCTGTGTTTGAAAACCATATTTTTACAACATAAATCTTGTGTTATTTTAACCTTCTTTTCTTCCATCATTACACCAGCTTCAGCGACACTTTAAAAGTACTATAAAATTTTCCAAGTAAATCAATCTAACAAAGATATATTCGCAATATCGCTTATATATACTCTTCTTAAGTACCTACATGATATATCTTGAATTTCAAATATTTCACGTAAATATTTTAGTCAATATTATATCATAGTTTATTAATTTTGTTGAATAAACCAACACTTGAAAGCAAAACGAAAATATTATCTTACGAATCGAAAACACTAATAACGCTATTACCATAAACGAAAAATCCTACAAAATACATACAGATAGACACATCGAACGAAATATAACAAATAAGAAGGCTATTAATAATTCGGATCCATTGATCTCGATCAATTTATCATTATTACTATAACTTCCTTAACTGGAGACCAGTTCGCGCTAAATTTAGTTCAAATAATACTTAAGAGGATGATCCGAGCTAATCTTAAAAAGGCTAAGCCGTTTCTGAGATAATCGCCAAGAGACAACAGACGAAAATGTAAGTTTATTACTAGCTGTCCCTGCAAACGTTGTTCTGCCTTACTCTTATCACTTAGGGCCGATTTTTCAATGCTTGGATAAAACTTATCCGTCCAATAAAGTATTACACGATAATATTAAAATGCCATGTAAACTGTCAAATACGGGCAATTAGAATACGTTTTTTAAAATGGTAGTTTTATACATTATTCGACGAATAAGTTTTATCCATGACAAATGGATGTAGTCCGATTACCTGATTTGCAACAAAATTTCATGAGAATCTGTCAAGCCGTTTCGGAGGAGTTTAACTTCGAACACCGCGACACGAGAATTTTTAATATATATTAGAAGAATATTGTTTTACTATAGAATTAAATAAAGGACTATATGAGGACTATATTTTCCGTGTACAGAGAGCAGTTACATTTCATTACATACACCAGCTGTCACACTTAACTTCGTCTGCCGTAAAAAATAATATTTTTTCCCATTTAAGCAAAAAATATTGCTCGTAGCGTGAAGTTATAGCTTTCCTCGATAAATTGGCTATCCAATACAAAAATGACATTACAACTAGCCTAATGCCCGCTGCTTCACCCGCGTTGTGACCTACAACTTAACAAAGTTTGTAGTTATTAGGTATGTATAATAAAACCTTCCTCGAAGACAACGCTATTCACTGGTGAATAGATAATGAAAATAGGTGCAATAGTTTTTGTGTTTATCGCGAACAGACAGATAGAATATGTAGTAAGAAATTATGAAGATACTAGATGTGGCGCGTTATTTCACCCGCGGACTTAAAGCCGCGGGCAAAATAAAGTACATACCTATTTCTTTAGCTCCATGTGTCATTCTGATGTACGTACAATCTATATAACTGAAAAGTTTAATCAAAATCTGTTTAGCAGTTCTGTCATCAAAACATCCAAATATCCATTCTCACATCGCATTTATAATATACTAGCGGTCCGCCCCGGCTTCGCCCGTGGTACATATTTACGTTTTCTCTACATAAAAACCATCCTCTTACTTCAAGGAATATAATAAAAAAAGAATTATCGAAATCGGTTCAGCCGTTCTCGAGTTATGCGCTTACCAACACATTTTGCGATTCATTTTTATATATAAGAAGTAGGAGATTGCTCATCGCAGGCAACATCCAGTCTAGTCGCACAAGCCGAGGGTGCAGGTTCGATGACCGTCTAGCATGTCGCACCTAGGGCATGCACCCGGGTTTACCCGGTTCCGAAAAACCCGGGTAAACCCGGGTTTTTAGATGATCTTGAGAACCGGGTCTGAATAGTATGAAACCCGGTTCTCCCGGTTCCATTATTTTGTGCATTATTTTACCAAATTTATTCTATCTGGCAACGTCAGACTCACGTGCATCGCGAATTTTCGTGCCACGCCTCAAGCGTGGCTCCGATTGGTTGTCTAACCTTAGATGCTGTAAGTTTCCTACGGTTGTATTACCAAAAAAAATTAGGCTTCGAAAATGACAAAAATTAGGCTACAGAAATATTTTTATTAGATTTCTCGTGAATTTGAAAAGCTGTTAATTTTACTGATTCATATAATGATCCAGTCATGTTTTTGTTTTTGGTATCAAGCTGAAATTTATATCGAATACTCAAGTCTTCGGTCCCTTTTATGTGAAAAAGTCGAACTCACAAGCCAACGCATCAAAAGATACAGCCGTAAATGCTGAAAATTTTCGCAAATTTTGACATTCGCATGGGACTCAAAACCTACAGCTGGGTACTTTTCATGCTTTTATGTGATATTATGATAACAAGAGCGCCGAGACAACCGTCAAAACGCTAAGGAATAGAATACGCTATCGATACAAATTGACATAAGCGTATGATGTTTTGCCTAAGGTTTCGGTCACACTACCAACGACGACGACGACCACGAACAAAATTTTCATCCAGTCGAAATTAAATAAATTGTGCAAAACACAATTAAAAAAATTTTTTCGAGATCAATGGATAAAAAAATAGGTTTTTCGTAGAAACGGTAGCTCCTAGGAAAAAATGTATTTAACCTTTTTTATAGATAATTTTATGATGTACAATTTTGGTTCCAGGTGATTGTATGATAAACTTACCGTCTCGGCGAAAATCACAAAAAAAAACTATTTTTTGTATTAATTGACCTCGAATTATTTTTTTCCAAGTACCGTAATGACGGGAGATTTAAATATTTTATTTTGAATAAATTTTGGCAAGATTTGAATTTTGGTCGTGGTTGTCATCGTCGTTGGTAGTGTGACCGAACCATTACCAAAATATCATGAGCTTATGTCAATAATTAGCGTTAGCAATTTCTATTCCTTGGCGATACTGACGTTTGACGGCCAAGGTACTTTTATAAGACTGATAAAATATAAAGAGAAGTACTGAAATTTTGTTTCTTTATTAATTTAATGAAATAAGACACAAGCAGCGTAAAATAAAAGGCCTATCAGGTACTTTTATAGTTACTTTTGTTTAATTTCGTATTTTTTCCGAAGTATTATAAAAGAACCGGGTAACCCGGTTCTACCCGGTTCTGAGCTCGATTTGGAACCGGGTTTCAGAAACTTGGAACCGGATCCGGTTCTGCATGCCCTAGTCGCACCGGTTCGTACGAACAACAATTTTAATTGATCACACTATTCTAGATTTATTGCATTTCTTATTAGCTTAGAAATGCATAATTCATATCACCTAAGCGAGATTGGACGACTCACTTTTTATTGTGATATTATGGCCTAAAACTTGTTCCTATAAAAACAACACTAGAGGATACAAAAATAATCATGCCTGACGCTCTTTCCAACTTTTTGCAATATTTTCCAAATGTCGAACTTAGCAAATTGCGATTACATATTCTTTATTCCTACGGCCTACCAAACGTCCGATTTTCTATTTTAAATACAATTTCCAACAAACAATTAACGTTATATCATCACGCATATAAATACCAAGTCATTTAAATAACAAGAGCACGTTATTTATCCGCCATATTCAGTTACAGTCTACAGAGTCACCCACCCTCGAAGGTTGCGATAAAAAAATCAGGAAGTACGTTTGCCTAAACGTACGGAACGGTTCGTGCCGCGACACCCACCCAAATAAAACAAATATTTTTACGTGATTTCAAGATGATAGAGCAATTCATGTTTACTTGATTCCTAAACTAAAATATAGCTAAAAATTTGTTCAGACAGTTCAGATTTGTTGGACGAAAGAAATTGTCTACGTACAAGAAGTTCGCGTTTTACCTGCTTCATAGGATAATTACTAGTTACTTTAGTGAAAATAATACTGAATAAGCGCAGAAAAGTTAGTTACTTCATCATTCAACAGTACCTACACGATTTACGACTATACAATGCCATAAATTGCTATAAAACGTATGAAGTTATATAATTTAATCGTGGAATGTCACAATAAATTTAATTTTTAGATGAAATCTCTTTCATCCATCCCGTCCAGTCAATATTTATACTAATATTATAAAGCTTAAGAGTTTGTTTGTTTATTTGTTTGATCTCAGGAACTACTGGTTCGATTTGAAAAATTCTTTCAGTGTTAGATAACCCATTCATCGAGAAAGGCTATTGGCTATATCATCACGCTAAGACCAACAGGGCCGCAGCCACGCGGGTGAAACCGCGGAGCGCAGCTAGTTAGCAATAAACAAGGCACAAGTTATACCTATTACTGATTACAGCTTCCTCTCATATTTCTCCCACGGCGAGACAATTGATCGATTACACATAAATATGACGCAATTATCGATACACTTTGTATGTGATTACATTTTTGTATAGGAAGTCTATTAGCCGAATGAAGAATGTGTTAGAAATATATTTCAAGCTATTCTAATATTGAATTTTGTTTTGTTTGGATGTCATGGGAAGTAGATTGGATAGTTGTATAGGATTTGAATAATGGGATTAAGATTATGAGAGCAAAATTAAATAGTTATTTTTTTAATAACCTCGGACAACCTAGTTGTTACAAATTCTTATTCAAACAAAGTTTTTTGATTTGTCAAAGAAGTTACTGATAGTCCGGGATACATCGCCCATTTTTGCAAGTGATTACTATCAAGCTTATTTTTCGTGAGTAGCTTTATTTTGATGAGATGCCCAATAATTTCAT
>CAJQZN010010520.1:0-11206 GCA_907164685.1 Colias eurytheme | reverse complement strand
TGCGCCTGCTGCTGCGCGCCTTCAACGACACGCAGCGGGTACGTGTGTATATGTGTGTATATGTGCCCGGCCAACCACGCGCCGCTGCGCGAGCATGTGTATACAGGGTGAATGATTCAACTGGGCGTGGTGGGTGAAATTCGAAAGTGTCAAAATCGAAAAAAGCTCTACTGGACACGGTAGGCGAAATGCGAAACTATGAGGAATATCAAAATAAGTTTAATGAAGTGATCAGGTCAATATTGATGTATGATGAGAATATTAATCATCAAAAACATCATGAGATTTGTGAAAAAAAATTTGTTGACTAAGGATCAAACGTATTTTATTACATCAATCGATTCTGCCTAATACGGAACCAATTCTAGAAAGTAAAAGAGAAACATTTAAACAATTTCTTATTGTATATCTACCGAATTTTAACTTTAATCAGCTTTTCAGATAGCTATTTTTATCCTATTAACTATACCATTATACTAATAAAATCCAAAAATCATCAATTTCCAGCAACGCTCATCAGTATCGGGCGGCGGAGGTACGGGCGGCGCGTACGCAGACGGCGTGCGTATGGAAGAGATAGTGGAGGGGGCTGTGGGAGCTCTGCATATACTGGCGCGTGAGAGCCTCAACCGTGCGCTGATACGTCAGCAGAACGTTATACCGATATTCGTGCAGCTGCTGTTCAACGAGATTGAGAATATACAGGTGATATATGTGCAATAATAATGTTTTGAAAGATGCAGGTGCTAGTAAAACAGTTAATATGAATATGAATTTGAAAATGTTGATCATTAGGGAATTCACGTTGCAATATTATTTTGTTGAAATTGCCTTTATAACTATTAACTACTAATGTATGTTTCATAAGAATTATTTAAAGCCACAAAAATCATTCAATTCACACATTACAATGAAAGAAGATAATGTGTTATCATATTATGATTCAACAGTGCCAAAAATGTATGTTTTGATGCATAAGTATTGAAATAATTTAGTTTTTTTATTAGCATCTGATGCGGATATTATTTTATTTACGTTCTTATAAATCTCACTTTGAATTGTAAAATACATTATTCCATAATGAATAAATAAATCAAACGGAAGCATAATATTAAAAATATATTTTGATTATTTCAGCGTGTGGCGGCAGGAGTGCTTTGTGAGCTGGCTGCAGATAAAGAAGGTGCTGAAATGATAGAAGCTGAAGGTGCCACTGCTCCGCTCACAGAACTGCTGCATTCTCGGAATGAAGGTATGCACTATAATATCACAAGAACTTTTTGTTATTCTGACTAAATAATTGTAACTATGAGTAAAGTAGGTAGAAAAAAAATGTTGTGTGGTTTTATGAAACCACGGTAAAAGTGAAACTGTTCGAACGGTTCCGAACACTGCTTTGTGTAGCGCATGTCGCGTGCCGAGTAGGTATACCTACTCGGCAGCCGCGATACACGCGACATGCGCTACACAGACCAAACAGTTTGAGACGATGTAATAAAAGTTTCACTTTAATTATGATTATAATAAATTGTATTTTCTTTGTAATTCATTATCTTTTTGAACATTGATGTTAGTAAAATTATGTCATGAAAGATTGTCTACAAGCTTTGCCCACTTGCAATAAGCTTGCTAAACAAATCGGACAATAATTTCCAGATTCACTACTTACAAGTATCACTAATTATATAATTTCCGCCATTGTCCCAATAATGTTAAACTCACAAATACACACTTGATACCCACCACCTTGAGAACACTCTTATAGCCTAACAATTCAGGCACTTAGTTTTAGACTCACAAAGCACAATCACAAATCACACTGTTATAAATCGCCGCACAATAGTATTAAACTTCCTGGTGGCAGAGAGGCTAGGAGTTGCCTCGGTATGGCAAAAACTCGAATGCTATAAAACTAAACGGTGAAGGAATACATCGTGAGGAAACCGACATGTCTTAGAATCAAAAGTTCGACGACATGCCATCCGCCAACCCGCACTTGGCTAGCGTGGTGGATTATGCCCCTAACCCTCATAGGAGGCCCGTGACCCAGCAGTGGGAACGTATATGATGATGATAAAACTAAAATAAAATTTTCAATCCACACTAATACTCACCACGCAGGCGTAGCGACGTACGCGGCGGCGGTGCTGTTCCGCATGTCGGAGGACAAGCCGCACGACTACAAGAAGCGGCTCTCCATGGAGCTCACCAACTCGCTGTTCCGCGACGACCACCAGATGTGGCCCAACGATCTCGCCATGCAGCCCGATTTGCAGGTCATTATCATTGTCTCTTATGTATCCCCATTTCTTTTTATCACAGCCGCAGCAGCGTAGAGAACAGCGACATTTATACTTGACATGAATTTGTAAATGAATTATAATAGACTTCTAATTGGATGATAGATTTGAAAATTAAAATGGAGAATGTTCACTAATTTTGATTATTAGCACTCCATATTCTCTGTCAAAAATAAATAATACTAGTGAAAAAATTACTTCGATACGTCAATTAGTTTCCGATTTAGAAGTAAAACAAGTTGTAAACGCCCGATGATGGTGTGACGTCACACCACAACACGCTCAATCTGGCTCACTCAGTCCGCTAGCGATCGCGCGCCCGCGCCGTCGAAATTATAATTAAATACTTTTAAAATTGTACAATCCAAATACCAGAAAATCATGTGTTGTTCCTAAATGTAAAAATACAACTACCAATTCGCCGGATAAGTTGTTTTTTATAGTTGCAAAGGACGTAAGCTACATATTATAATATTTTGAGAACATTGCAGCTGTTTTGCGTTATCCTTTGTTTTCTATACAAGTTTTAATCTATACTAGACTGTGCTTCTGCTCTGCTCGTATGGGCTAAGTATAGGTAGATGGCTAGTAAGATTTTTTCTTGTTTTAAGTTGAGAATGATATGGAGAACTATACTAAAATATAAGTTGGTCGGGGGAAGAATTAAACAAAAAGGTATAGTTCCACACAAATTCAAATGTCAACAGGAAAATGAAGATAAACCTCAGAGATCAGCAGTGCAAAAACGCAATCGTATAGAATATTTTGAGAAACTTTTAAATAAAGATGAAACTTTGGCATGACTGTTATTTTATTAAACGAATAATAATTACTATTATTGGACTATTAACGAAATTCGCGGACGAAAACCCATCAAAATACTGCGCAAGCTATAACACCTACTACAGCGCTGCCGACTTGATACTAGGGTGCGTATAAAGCAAAATTACCAATCTTCTATTAGATGATACGTGTAATATTCAAGACCAAATCTAAAAAATAAAATATATATCAAACTAGATGATATGTTCAACGATACTGTTCAATCAAAAACATAAAATATTATCGTGACAAAACCAAACGTTTATCTCGAGAAAAAAAGAGCGCCAAAAGTGGTTTATCGCAGATAAAACCAAAACTAAAAGTAATTACACAAAATGCTTTGACAAATATCTTGCAAATGTTTTAATATAATTGTTTATGAAAAAAAAATCATAATAAGTATTACCATGTCAGTAGAAAACGTAAAAGTGTGAAAATTAGAGCTAACTTGGTGATTTTTTTTTATCGAGTAAATTTTAATATTTTATGTTTTTGATTAAACAGAATCGTTGAACATATCATCTTACTTACTCTTACTCCTGTGGCGCTGAAACCCCGAAGTGGGTCTTGGCCTCCGAGACGAGAACTCTCCACCTTGCCCGGTCCTGAGCGGTCTCTTGCCAATTGTCACTGGTTTGAAGCGCACTCAGGTCCCTCTCCACTTGATCGCGCCAGCGATACTTGGGTCGACCCACCGGCCGACGGCCCGAGGGACGGCCCAAGTATGCTCTCTTCAGACCTCGTTCCTCACCCATTCGCTCTACATGACCAAGCCAACGCAGGCGATGCGCTTTTATTTCCCCAAGTATATTTGGCTCGGCCATGAGTTTTTCTAATTCGGCATTCTTCCGGATTCTCCAACTTCCATCCTCTTGTCTGATAGGACCAAAGATTTTCCTAAGAAGCTTTCGTTCTGTGACTAAAAGGTTACGCTCTTCGTTCTGGGTTAGGGTCCAGGCTTCACAACCATAAGTAAGTATTGGTCTTATAACCGTTTTGTATATCCGCAGTTTGGTTTTTTTACTCAGAAGCCTAGACACGAGGACTTTATGCAAGGCAGCACCACACTTGAGGGTATTTTGTATGCGGATTTTAATCTCTTCCTCTCTAGTGTGTGCATCCGTTATCGTGCAACCCAGATATCTGAAGCTAGCTACTCCCGTGTACGTCGTATCTCCAACCTGTAGGTTTTGGCGTTGAGTTCGTGTGTTCCTATAGCGCTTCATGTGGAGATATTCCGTCTTTTTTCCGTTTATTTTTAGTCCGACCTTTTCAGCTTCTTGTTTTAAGGTCTCAGCGGCTTTACCCACTTCGTCACGGTTTTCACCAAGCAATGCGAGGTCGTCGGCATATCCAATCACCAAGTGCTTTCCATTTAGTAACACTCCACAGTCCAATGCAAGCATTTTCCGCAGGATATATTCCAGTACCAAATTGAATAGCACCGGCGACAGAGAATCGCCTTGTTTTAATCCGGTGAGCACCGCAAACTCTTCTGATAGTTCTTTGCCCACCCTCACTCGCATGTTGCTGTCTCCAATAGCTGTTTTTCTGAACATATCATCTAGTTTGATATATATTTTATTTTTTAGATTTGGTCTTGAATATTACACGTATCATCTAATAGAAGATTGGTAATTTTGCTTTATACACACCGCGCGGGGGCGCGGCCGCGCGGTGCGTTGTGACGTGACGTCACAAGCGGTCACGTGACTATTAGCGGGACTCGATATTTTTCGAAACTTTGAATGCGTATAAAATCAAAACTACTTGGTATTTTTGACTACGACAAAAACTAGTCTATTTGTATACATACAGGCTTTACTGAGACACAATTTCAAGGGATTTGGCATACCTAGTAACATTCTTCATTGTAAGTTAGGTTTATTTGATAGTCTAATTCCTAATGGTTTGACAAAAAATGTGTAACACATGCTGCCAATAATTATGATTCATGTTATGAAATGCTACTTGTATATTATGTTGATCTTTTTTTGATGAAATAAGTTGTTTAGAAACTTTAATTAGTACTTCATTTATTTAAATCAGTATATTATAATAATTATATCCCATATTTCCTATATGTCCAAAATTGATTGGTGGCTTGAATTTCCAGGACATGCTCGGGCCTGAGCAAGGCTATGAAGGATTGTATGGTACGAGGCCATCATTCCATCAACAAGGTAAGATTTTACCATCTTTACATGCATATATACTAACTAATAGATAAAGTGAGTAGATTAACATATATTAGAAACAATATTTTATGCATAATATTGTTAAAGATATAATATAGTTTAAAGTAGTTTTATATGAATCATTTGATTTAGTGTATTGCTAAAAAATGGAAAAGGTTATTTATTTCTAAAGTGCAATTTTTTATGTATTAAAACTAAATTTCTCATATTTGTTAATCTCCTAACACTATTGTAATATGTATGGAATATTGTTCATTGTATTGTATATTGTGCTCTTATTATAGAGTTATGAGAATGTGTATATCTTTATAAATATGTGTCTCTTCTTTACACGCAGCCTAATCCGGGACCTATTTATCACTAAACTCAGGTGATGGGAACATTGTTACTTTTTAAGTGATTTCTAAACAAAATAATTACTAATTTTATATTTTGTGTGTTTTTGCTTTAGTGTAGAATTTTTAACCCGTTGTGTGGTTTGGTTTTGATTTGTGGTTTGTTTACTAAAATACTGGTAGATATATTTAGAGGAATAACAAATTTGTAAATTGATTATTTAAATTTAACTATAGCAAGACTACATACATTTTTAAAGGTATTTGTATGCCATAAAACACAAAATATCAAATTCAAGACTACAATATTCAGTGTGTTCATGATTATTGATATTGTTAAATCATTGGTATGTGGCAGTACATACCGCTTTAAAAATAAAATCTCCCAAAAAATAAATAATTGAAATCTCCCAATTAAGTATGATTTCTCTAAATATATGTATGAGTAAAAAATGATGCATAATTATTGAGATTTGATGTAATTGGTATTTCTTATTAACATAGCCTTCTAATATAAACCACACCCTATAATGTATTATTTGCTTATTTCTGAAGTATGTTTTATTTTTTTTATTGTATCACTTTTGTCTTTGTTTTAACAATTTTTTTCCTAGTATTACATTGTTACAGCTACTTATTTCAACTTATTCCGGCTGGTTTCAATTATACAATTTCTGATAAGCTAATCTGCCAATTATAAATTTGGTATTTAAATAAACGCGCACTAAAAAGGCTATCAGGGACAACGTCGCCAAGATGTGGAACGAGTTTTTATGTTCATATATATTTTATAATATTACTAGCTTACCGCCCGCGGCTTCGCCCGCTTTGTCTAAAACCTAATAAATTATGTACTAAAACCTTCCTCTTGAATCACTTTATCCATTAAAAAAACCGCATCAAAATCCGTTGCGTAGTTTTAAAGATTAAAGCATGCAAAGGCACATAGGGACAAAGAAAGCGACTTTGTTTTATACTATGTAGTGATGTTTACTTATATTTACCCATTATCCACAATAATAACATGAACACACCAAAATTGCAGGCTACGACCAAATACCGATAGACTCGATGCAGGGGCTGGAGATCGGCAGCGGGTTCGGCATGGACATGGACATCGGGGACGGTGAAGGGGCCGCCGCTGCTGAGTTGGCGTTCCCGGAGCCGCCGCATGATAATAATAATGTTGCTGCGTGGTATGATACCGATTTGTAGGGCGACGTGTAGTAGTGTGCATACTGGCTGGTTAGTGTGCTGTAGGTATGGGGTAGTGTGCACACTGAGTTAAGTGCGCTGTAGGTAAGGGGTAGAGTGCACACTGACTGGTTAGTGCGAGCTGTCGGTTACGGGATTGTGTGCATACTGACTGGTTAGTGTGCTGTAGGTATGGGGTTGAGTGCACACTGTCTGGTTAGTGTGGTCTGGGTAAAGGGTAGTGTGCACACTGCCTTGTAGTGTGCATACTGACATGTACTGTGCGCTATGAGTACGAGTTAGTTCGCATACTGACTGGTAGTGTGCTCTGTCGTTATGGGGTAGTGTGCATACTGACCAGTTAGAACCATTGAACAAGTCAGTTGTACTGTTCGTTGACTTGTAGTGTGAATATATTATACTTGTATATGTACACTAACAAGTAATGTGCGCGCAGACTTGTAATGTGTACATTGACTTGTGTTTTGCGCTGACTTGTGTGCACACTGACTCGTAGTATGTACACTAACATGTATTGTGTATACGCGGTACACTTCGATTGCTCGATACACTTGTTTGTACTAGTGAGTACACTTTTGTAGGATAGTGGCAAGCAAGTGTACTGGCCGGTAAATGCATTGGCTAGCAAGTGCACTAGCTAGCGAGTGCATTGATTTGAATACACTGGCTGGTCTAACTTGCCATTATTACCTGTAACTACAGCGTACTAACTTACCAGTATATAAGGTGAGCTTTTGAAACTCGATTGTGAGGTTATAATCACATAGATACTATAATATGTGTCCTAAATCGAAATGATATTAATTAGATCACTTTCCTTTCCCTACTACGGTAAAGGTGCCTTACAATCGAGTTTTAAAATTTCGTCTTATAGCCAGACGCACCAAACTAAAAACTACTCATTGTCAAGAAAACCTATAACATTTACTATGAGATGTTTTATAAGTAGAGCGCAGAAAATACAATGTAATCCTGGAGTTTGGTAACATTTTTTTCGCCACAATTCAACTTGTAATGCTATTTGCAATTATTTTATTGCTTAGAACTTTATCTTCCTCATTCTTTGAAGACATCGCAGATTTATAAATGTATTTGTGTGGGTCAACAATTACTTAGATTTAATTATGTTTTAAGTTTACGCCTATTTTTTAATTTTGTTTCCTTTTAATACCCTTTTATATCGTTGACATTATAATATTGTATTAATTATTTTAATCAGTGTCATATTATGCAATTACAATAAATAGTACAACATCCAAGCGACATACCTGTGATATATTTACAAAGGCAGCTTGAATTAACTGACAAAATCACAATTTTATATAATTTTCTTAAAATTCATTTGGTGCTATGTTTCAAATTTCAATATTCAATGCGTCAAAAGATGTGTTTATTATGTGTGAAAATTATTTCAATTATGAATCGAAATTATATAATGTAATTTTCATAGGAAAATTACATTATAAAGACATGTCTATAGAGACATGTCTTTAGCGCTCGCTCGGCCCTGCGTTGATTATATCGGTTTTGTACATCGACGTATGAAATGCGTGTAATCGGAGAATAGGGTAATTAGTACTAAGATTTTTCTAGGCTTTAATATATTTTATAGTTTTAGCTGCCGCGCCGTATTCCCACTAAAAATATATGAATACTAAACTATGTATGAAACTGACACTGGGCGCGGCGATGATTTGATTAATTATTTTACGTGCATTTACGTCTGTAGTGTGATTTTTGTTATATCCATCGGCTGAATGACTTTTTTTTATTTAAATAACGCATAAGACTGTTTGATTGTGTAAGGAGTATTTAATGTTTGACTGCCATTATTATTTTATTAATAGAATGAATACTTCGCGTTGAATATAGGATGATGTGCCGAGACCGATACGGATGTTTTTGAATATTTTTTAATCGTATGCTTAATAGCATATCATTGCGCTAATACTACGGTCTAACACCGATCGTGAAATATAAAATAAAAAATAGATTGATTTTAAAATGCCAAATACAGAATAAAACCTGTTTTAAATCGCTTTGAGATATTTTTTTTGCACGATCAGTGTTAGACCCGTGACTCTAGGAATGTTCTAGTAATTAGAATATATTTTGGAGTGTGCTTATGTAGATGAATATTAGCCAGACTTAGATGAACCGTAACGTAATATGGTAACAGTAAATAGACAAGCGATAAAATAATACTGCGTCGTTGCTAAAATCGTTACAATTAATGAGTTAGGAATGTACTAGAAATACCACCATTTCGCGACACAATTTTCATTCTTTTTATTATGATTTTTTGAAATGATCTATGCAATTTCGTTTATTTGTAAATGGAATTTAAACCCCAGTACTTTGAGTAATGATGTGACGGTTATTTTATTCCAAATGAGATAATTATATAGATAACAATTTTGTCAAGCAAAAATCAACAATAATGTAATGGATGAGATGTATTAAGAATGAAAAATGTGTTTCGACTCAGTTATACCGTTGATTAGTAACTGCCGTATATTGTCTTATGGTTTTAGTAATGATAGGAATAGATGTGCGTGTGAATAATAATTTATATTTTCATGATCAAAAATACAGTATTGCACCGCATTGTTTTGTCTTCCTTTCATTTAATTGCTATTTTCTATAGATTATTATTTACACGTACAAAAATACATTAATACATTGAATATATTCAATTTAGGAAATGCACTAACTATAAACAAGTGCACAATGTAGGTATTAGACTAATGTAATCGCCTAAGTTAAGGTTTAGTAGTAATTACGTAATTCCTCTAGGATCTTCGTATATAATTTTTCTATTCGATATTGTAAGCCTTTACCAATGTTTTTATACTTGTTCGATATTATGAAGACATTGCTGAAGTATGAGATTTTGTGTCCATTTATGTGGATAATAAATTAAATATGGAAAAAATTGTGGTGTTTTATTTGAATTGTTTCCTTTCAATGTCCTTTACCTACATAATTTAATAGTGCCTGTTGACATCATGTAATTGCTCGTTATATTAAAAATAAGGCAATTTAAGTGTGTGCCTAAACGTTCAAAAGAACGTCGATTTTTTGCATATTATTTCAGAAACATGTTATAGTTTAGGTATTAGTTAAAATATAAACACTAGAGCAGTTCTATTCTGCTGTTCAGTTATGGCAGTAGTAATATGAAACGAAAACATCGTAACAATGTAAAATTACAACTAATAAATAATAACATCTTATATATAAAAATGAATCGCAAAATGTGTTGGTAAGCGCATAACTCGAGAACGGCTGAACCGATTTCGATAATTTTTTTTTTTATTATAATCCTTGAAGTACGAGGATGGTTCTTATGTAGAGAAAACGTAAACATGTACCACGGGCGAAGCCGGGGCGGACCGCTAGTATTAAATAAATGCTGGATATTATTGAATGTAGAAACAGTCGCTATGCAAATGCCTTATAATTTACACTTGAGTTTTTCACATTAATATGTATTTTATTATAGAAAATATAATCCTAGCTGTGGCTTGCAATAAGTACAAGCAAATTAATTCATTCTTTGTTTCAACCAGAGTAGGATTTTCGAAATCAGTTATCAAACAATAGGAACATTGTTCTATCATGGAAAACTTCTACTTTCTGAAGTCTTCCGAGTTCAGCTACCTACATTCATTCTAAGTTTCATCCAAATCGATGCTGTGCCTTAGTCGTAAACCATAACACACAAAATACAGACAGGCATTTATTAAAATGTATACTCACAATAAACACCGCATAAAATATGTATTCCACCGATCCAAAATAACTAATACAAGTCGACGACATAACTCGACTGGGCCGCAAATTGTTCGCAAAGCTAGGTACGACCGCAGACCGCAGCGAACTTACCCCACCTTTGTCCCGACAGTTATTATGTACAATTAGGACTTAGACCGCGGCACGCGGTACTAATCTTGCGCTAACTTCGGCGTGGTTGAGGCGATGTGTGCGAAATAGTTAGCTCGACTAATTGCATCCTTGGCTAGATTTGATACATTTCGATATAAATGTTTAGTGATCTAACTATACTGTAAAGACAGGAAAGAATATGATATTTTTCTTAAACTTGGGATCCATGTCTGATATAAACGAATTTTATTTTCTATGTTCCGAAAGGATGAAAAAGTAAATTCAGTGTCAACTCATTGTCATAATTAAAGTAGAAAGACGTAGGAACTGTGTTAATTGAATTTATTTTACAGCCATCGCTGATCGCCACCTTAAGTTTTAAGTCAATACCTACCATATTTAAAATTTTCATGCATGATCTCATTACCTATCAATATCAATCACTTAT
>CAJQZN010010518.1:0-11096 GCA_907164685.1 Colias eurytheme | reverse complement strand
CATTATCGCTCCATACTTCAGCGCAATGACCACGGCGTGCTATAAAATGCTTAAACGCTGCTAGAAATCCCTGAGCTGTAAGGTCACTTACTGCTTCGAGATGGATAGCGCGTGTGGCCATACAAATGAATAAGCAAATATATCCCTTGAATGACCGATTACCTCTGCCTTTAGAGGTTCTTATATTAATAGGCCCTGCATAGTCTACTCCACTCTTTAAGAAAGGTCGACAAGCAGTAGATCTTTCAACCGGTAGTTGTCCCATCAACTGGTGTCTTGTGCGAGCGGCATATCGTACACAACGAACGCATTTACGAACACACAGTCGTACTAAATCCTTCGCACCTAGTATCCAGTATTTTGATTGCAAATAATTTTGCATCAATTGGGGACCACCGTGAAATGTTCTCTCATGAGCATCCGCAATAATCAAAGTTGTAAACTGTGATTTGCGAGGAAGAATGATAGGATGTTTTCTCTCATCACTAAGGATTGCCTGCTGCAGTCTGCCACCTACTCGTAGAATACCGTCTTCGTCAATTATTGGATTAAGTGAGGTAAGTTTACTTTTTTTATTTATTTCCTTTTTATTTCTTAAATCTGCAAGCTCTTCACCGAAATGTTTTTCTTGGCATATTTTTATACATACTTTTAAACTTTCTCTTATTTCAAAACTTGTTATCCAATCCTTCTGATCTTCTACTTCCTTTTTTCTCATCCTTTTAATTAGTCTTTTACAGAGTGCAGTAACCCGGAGCAGTCTTCTCAAAGATGAAAACCGTGAGTATATTTCTTCTTCGGGATCTGCTTCATCACCGTAAGTATTTATTAAACAAATTTTCATTTTTCTTTCTTCTAGATGTGTATCTTCTATTTGACCTCTTGTAAAATTTATATCCTTTTCTTGCAGCCACTTCGGCCCTTCCTTCCAGAGTTGAACATCCCATTGCGTACCGCCACGCGATGCACAATCTGCAGGATTATCTTTGGTAGATACGTGTTGCCATTGCTGCGGTTCCAACGAAGTAATAATCTCCGACACACGGTTGGCGACAAAGGTTTTCCAACGACTAGGTTGTCCTTGAAGCCAAGCGAGCACAATTTGTGAGTCGGTCCACGCATGAATAGAAGATTTCTCCATACCCATGGCTTGAGACACTTCTAGTAGCAGTCTTGTGAGTAGTACAGCTCCACAAAGCTCCAATCTCGGAATCGAAACTTGTTTAATGGGCGCTACCTTTGTTTTGGAAGCGATTAATGCAACATTAATTTCCCCATTGGAGTTAACCACTCGCAAGTACACAACTGCCGCAAATGCAACATTTGAAGCATCGCAGAAGCCATGCAATTCGCGAACTGTATCATCATTATTGATGTTAATCCAGCGTGGGATACTAAATTTGGTAAGTGTATCTAATTCACTTCTATACTTGAGCCAGTCCTTCAGTAATTGTGCAGGAAGTTCATCATCCCACTCAATTCCCGAGAGCCATAATTTTTGTATAAAGACCTTGGCTGAAATTATTACTGGCGCAAGCCAACCGACAGGATCAAATAATCGAGAAATTTCTGAAATAACTTTTCTTTTTGTTACAGGAGGAGAGAGCGGTGGAAGGTGTACTAAGTATTCAAATTCATCAGTTCTTCTGTTCCAGGTAAGTCCTAAAATTTTCATGATTTCATCTATTTTTAGTTTCAGGTTTTCTGCTTGATCTTCAACATCTTCATTAATCTCTTTAAGTATTTCTTCGCTATTACTGCTCCATTTTTGCAAAACAAATCCACCTCCTTGTAGAAGTTGGGTTATTTCCTTATAAATTTGCTTACCTTCTTCCACAGAAAAGCAGCCTGACATAAAATCATCCATGTAAAAATCATGAAGTACCCTTTCAGCAGCCAGCGGATACTTTACTCCATCGTCGTGTGCAACTTGCTGTAATGATTTAACAGCGAGATAAGGTGCTGAAGCCGTACCAAAGGTAACTCGTAAGAGGCGCAGATGCTGCAGTCTTTGATCTGGATCTTCGCGCCACACAAAACGTTGAAAATCTGTATGTAATTCAGATATTTTTACCTGTCTATACATTTTTATAATGTCAGCGACAAGACAAATTGGATATTGACGCCAACGCATTATAATGTGACGTAAGTCAGGTTGTAGTGATGGGCCTACCATAAGTTCGTCATTCAATGTGATGCCATTGGTTCCTGGACAAGAAGCGTTGAAGACAACTCGGACCTTGGTAGTATCCTTATCCTCTCGGATCACTGCATGGTGAGGTAAGTATACAGCATCAGCCGAATCTTCTTCATGAGATGGCACAGTTTCCACGTGACCTAAATTTTTATATTCTTCTATGACAGCAGCATACTCAGCCTTAAGTTTGGGATTTTTTAATAAATTATTCTCAAGCCGATTCAATTGTTTTATTGCAATAGCCTTTGAATTACCATATTTGCAATTTGGATCATCGGTTCGAAATGGTAAATTAACTATATAGCGTCCTGAACTATCTCTCCTAGTAGTTGATGTGTATATACTCTCACATTTAATTTCCTCCTCTGTAAGAAGGGATTTATCAGAGGCGAATTGATCCGATTCAAGCTCCCAAAACTTCTTCATAAGTTCGTATTCATCATTTTGATGAATATGATTGCACCAAATAGTGCTGGAGCTCGATCTGGATTGAATTGGACCCGATAGAATCCAACCCAGCTGTGTATTTTGCGCTATTAATGCACTGGGTGAATCCTTGATCAGACCTTCAAGCAAAATCTGACCATAAATATCTGCTCCAAGGAGCATGTCAATTTTATTTGGTGTTGCAAAGAAAGGATCTGCTAAAACTAATTTAGAAACTTCAGGACTAAGATTAACAACAGCATTCCTTTCCGGAAGTACTGAGGTGAGCTTATTGAGCACAAAAGCTTGGACGCAAATTTTAAAGTTGCAATGGCGTGATTGAATCTCAATTTCTACCCTCGCTTTAGAGGCAACAGAACTTGAGTGGTCACTACCCAAACCAATAATGGAGCTTTTGTGTGGAATCTCTCTTAGCCCAAGAAGTTGAACTGCGGCTTCAGTCAAAAATGAAGCCTGTGATCCTTGATCAATGAGACATCTTAACGTGATCAATGAGCCTGTGTGTGACCTGGCATTAACTAATGCGGTGGCAAGTAAAACTTGTCCACTGAAACGTGAAAAGCAGGCTCTGATATTATTAATATTTTTTACCTGTGTTGATGTAGATGCTGTTGCTTCCTTAGCATCTGATTCTGCCTCACTCATTTGAGGCTCCGACGGAAGCGATACATTTTTGGGATGTAGTAAAGAATGATGTTTCTTCTTGCAAATACGACACCTGGAAGACTGGCGACACGAATATACATTGTGACCTGCACCAAGACAATTAAAACAAAGATTATGTGATTGGACAAAATTCCGTCGAGTATCAGTCATTTCTCTTGAAAAACTTTTACAATTTCTTAAATGATGATCATTAGAACAATAAATACATTTTAAATTTGAAATATGAAACGCTTTCGGAGTAACATTAGTTCGATATTGTTGACTATTTTGTTTAGCTACCTTAGGATCAATAAATTCTAATGAACGTGAGCGGATTTCTAAAAATTCTATAAATTCTTTATATGTTGGTAATAAATTACAATTTTTACTACTTTGCAGTTCCCACTGCTTACGGGACTCGGAATCTAATTTTAAGCTTACAATATAAATAACAATAGTGTCCCAAGTACTTACATCTATTGACAAATTTTTAAGTGCAAACATACATTCATTAGTAGTATCTAATATTTCGCGTAACGCTGTAGCTGATTCAGTTGTTACCGTTTTTTGATTCATAAATTTCTTTAAGATACAATTGGCAAGATACTTTTTGTTGCTGTACCGATCTTCAAGCTGTTTCCAACATAAATTATAATTTTCTGCAGTTATTGGTATGTGTCGCAAGAACTGTTCCGCTTCTCCAGTGAGTTGACATTTTAAATAATGTAAACGTTGAACATCATCCAATGTAGGGTTACTATGTACCTACCAGTGACAAAAACAGGTCTCGAAAGCTCGTCCATTCTGCATATTTCCCGGAGAAATGTGGAATAGTAATCTTTGGTAATTTAAAACCTTGTTGATTCGAATCTGAAGCTGTGGTGCTGCCATCTGGCGCATGATGTACAGTGGTTGATTTAACCACTAAATTAGCTCGAGCTTCCCGCAACTCATACTTATAATCGATGTATTGTTCTTCGCAATTGCCATATGTATCAGCCTTGACATAAGTAGTAGCATTCAATTTATCACTTTCCGAAACTTGAATAATTTGCGTGTGAGTTTGCAAAAACTGAGACCAAAGTTCTTCAAGCGCATCTAATCTTGTCGATAAATACGCATCATTCGCTAAACGTTCTTTAGGCGATTTCTTAAAATTAGATCTAGCTTTTGTAATTCGATCATATATATTGTTTTGCACTTTAATATAAGATTCCATCTTTCAAATACAAAAACTAACAAACAAAATGAATACACAAACACATTAAACAAAATGAATATACAAAAAACTTTATAAAAATTTATAGGTTAAATATTTGAAATACGCAATCTTATAAATTAATTTATACATTAACTTGATATTAATTATTAACTATAGGAAAACCGACAAAGATTTATAAATACAATATTCATAAACTGATACGCATTCACAGTTTATAATAAGTAGGTTATTACTTAACTATAATTGTTTTAAGTTTCAGCTAAACACGTAACCTTGACCTATTTAACACGTCAATCTTTAATGTACAAATCAATTTATTTTGTAATAGCAATTAGCAAGTTTTATATACGATTTACTTAAAGTCCCAATATATTAAAGTCCAATTATGTATTATGATATCTCGAATGTACTCACGGTTTGTCCACTTATTTACTCACTCACAGCACTTATACACAAAATAACCTCCAGATGCAGATGTGAAGACACGATGATAGAACACCCAACTCAATGTAACGCTGACCGTTATAGTTGTATGTACATTGTACGTACTATTAGTCTATTAGTCGTAAATCGTAATCCACCAATAATAATTTCATCGATATTGTCGTAACTCCAAAGCCAGTATTCTCCAGTATCGTTATATATTATATATTATATCCGGCAATCGTAAGGACCATGAACAAAAACTCCCCCTTTATGTATCGCTTTCAGTTTAATTTCTTCCAACAAAACGTTAAGATGATACAAATGATAATGAGTAATGACAATGCAAATTGCAATTCGTGTGAACAATAAAAATATAACATAAAGTGACGGTAGGTCGAAAAACATACGTCGTAAACAATTATTAAAAGTAAATAAAAATACTTTGCGAATATACCGGAATTTTTCAAATGTCAAATTGATAAGAGTAGATATA
Organism: Colias eurytheme; assembly: GCA_907164685.1. Lineage (NCBI taxonomy): Eukaryota > Metazoa > Arthropoda > Insecta > Lepidoptera > Pieridae > Colias > Colias eurytheme. The sequence continues at coordinate 5,666 of CAJQZN010010518.1, read as the reverse complement.
CAATATCAATTTTCCGTTGTATTTATAAGTTGAATATTAAGGAGAACAAATAAAAAAAAGACGTGTGGCACTCGGGGACTGCCGCGGTAAAGCTATTGCATAGCATGCCTTCAAGCCACACCTCCGTGTCCGTCGGAGTGTGGAGCGTGAGGTTTTTCGTTACGGAATTTCTCGATTCGGTCCCCGCGCTCAAGGCCCGCGATAGAAGCTATGCAATAGCTTAAAATATCGTAAAACGGATCAATATTATTGTATGAAAATAAAGAGGATTGTAGAAAGTAGATATTATAAATCAATTGATACGCACTACTAGATACGACGTATCGTAAGATGTTTCCACGGAAGGGCCAACTGATTAAATGTTATGCATTTTTTAAGGAAAAATCCATGAAAAATGTTGAAACGCGGGATGTAGGAATAAAAGAGGAATAATTATATCATCTAAGTCGGGACCGATGGTCATTTTTCCATGATCTTCAATCCGAAACAAAAGTATTTGTATGATGTTTTATATAATACGTACATTTTAAATAAAAGTTTTTACCGGCTAGTAGCTTTCTGATAAAATCAGAATAATATTGTAAATGTGCTCTATAATTTAAATGTAAAATGTTTTCGCTTCGAGAGAGACACGTACGAAAATCCTTAAAAGCTCTGCAGTCGTCCTTGCCGTAGGAAACTTAATACAAAAACATCACGCGATATTGACTATGACGCACATTAAAATATTTTTGACGCCTTTCTAGATTCAGTAACCTGTTTATGAATGAAGTATACCGCGTTATTTTTAGTATTGCATGTATAAAGGTGTAGGCTTTGCATTATTATTTGCGATACAAGAAATGACGACAGATTCGACCTTATTAAAGTTTTTTCATAGTGCTTGTCAGTATATTCTTAGGCATAGGCATATAACAAGATCTTTTTAATTGTTACTACATTGTTGCCTGAAGTAAATAAATAATAATCAAAATGTGGTTGTTAAATAAATTTGAGTAAACGTGCATGCATATACCATATAAAGAAAATCTCTGACTAGATTAACATTACAATAATATGTATGATTTTGAACGGTTCGAGAACGTTGGACACTATTTGTAACGGTCTTATTTATGTTTTTGGAACGAAGCTTTTTCGTGACGTCTCTTGCCTACTTCGAATATTTCATTAACCGACTTCAAAAAAAGGAGGAGGTTCTCAATTCAGCCGGTATTTTTTTATAATATGTACAAAAAATACCATTGTCACCATAATAAATGCGTGGACATGTTTTTGTTTGCGTCAATTACGCCATAAATGCTGAACCATTTAGGATATAATATGGGATAATTGTAGCCCAGCAATGCTTTTACGGCTTAATACAATAGCTGAACTATTTAAGATGAAGGTGTTTCTGATAAATATACTATGTCTGTATGACTGTATATGTCTTTTACTTTATTCTGCAAACTACTTCTTTTAATGCCTCATACCGTATTTATTATAAGGTCCGAGAATTTCTTCTAAATTTAAACCTTTTATAAAAAAATGCAAGAATAGTTATTTACACTTTTAATTTTTCAATACTTTAGAAATGATAATCCATTATCAGTAAGGTTTTGAATCTTTACTTGATACCAAAAAAAGCTCACAACATCATATTGTCGTTATGTGCACAATATTAATATCTATTAAAGATTTTAAATTACAAGCGCTGTTATAATCAAAAACTAGATGTAAAGCAAGAATTTCGCGTATTTATGATATTAATTTTAATATCTGACCTATCTCAAGCAATTATGTATTATTTTAATAAATGATTAAACAACTATGTTTATCACGAAGATTACGAAGAGCAGTAGTGAATTGAGAAAAAGTTTTACTTAGGTATTTTGTTTATTATTTTGAAGATATTATATCTTTAGACAATATTTAGCTATATTTTATAAAAAGGTCGTCTTAGATTGTATCATATAACAGCTCTTATTGTGAGAATTTTATAAATTATGCGTTAATATCAATAACATCTTTATCCTTATACAATAAACATTCTTCTTTTATGACTCTCACACTTTGACCTCAACGTCAATTGACTATTTATGTGTAGCTTTTCGTCTGGGAAAGAAAATTATCATTTGACATGTCACCACGTAACGCATGTCATGCTGTTTATATCATGAATCTACGCCGTGCCAGGGCTGGGCAGGACCGGGGCCGGAGCCAGGAAACAAATAAAACAATATCCAGATAAGAATCATTTCATACAACTAAAATGATAATAAATCTGTAGAGAGGTCCATTCTGTACATGAAATATATTTCCAAAACTATCATCATACAATAAGTATATAATAATGTTGTATCGCCCCGGAAGGGTCACGCTCCGGTCGTGACACGGTGTAGCGTAAATAAAACATATGGTAGAAAGTGAGCTAGCTTAAAATTTAAGTCTAGGTAGCTAGCATCTAGTAAAATATTAGTTCAGCTATACATTGCTAAAGGTCAATCGCAATACAAGTAGGTAATAAAGTAATTTATATGCACATTATTTATTAACGAGAGCCGTTCTATTAAACAGCGATAAGTACTATTATATACGTAATATTTCCATCCTTGCTATAGTGCTGTTCATATTTGTAGGTTAATTACAAACAATTAATTAATAATATGCACTATAATATTAGTGCGTAAGTTTGTTAAGGGTTCCGTAAAAAGTAAACCCTTATAGGGTAGCCTTGTCCTGCGTCGCTTTTATCTCGGGAACGCATGAACGTTGAAATCACTTGGTATATACTTGAGTCTGCTCTGAAGTTATAAAAAATTGAACTCTTGGGTAATGTAAATAATAATATACAGGCCGTGTATGCCGTAAGAAGTGAATATTTTGATAAGCAGATGATCAAAAGGAGAAGTATCCGAAGGTACTTTTCATTTGTTTTTCTTTTTAAAATGATTAAATTTGTCATGATGCATAAAAGTAGATATTATTGCCTAGTGGTCTACATATTATGTATTATATTATTCGCAATAATATCAAAACTATTAAGTTCAACAACTGCATACATTTTCATTGTGTTTGCAACAAAAAATAGAGTAAAATTATTAGGTAGAACACTGATTAAAAACAAAGCAAGGAACGAACCTTTGCGGCAAGTCCGACTCGCTCTTGCCCGGTTGTTTTTTTTGTTTGTCCTTGCTTCATGTTGCTACGAAGGAACTGATTGACGTGAATTTCGAACAGCTACACCGTATATAGTAATGGAAAGTAAAATAAACTTGAAATGATAATATATTTATTGTATCCGATACTTCCCTAAAAATTACATCAAAAGAAATTAATTTTATAAAAATTTAAATCGCTCTACTTTCAAATATATTACACAGGTCTTTTTCTAAGGTTTGAAAATTGAGATAATTATATTCTGGTACCTCATTAAATCTTTAATTATAAACTCTATTTGGAAAACAAAAGAATTGTATCACTAAACATAGAAGTAGCTTTTTATAAGTAGTAATTAAAGAAATAATAAGAAATGAATATTTTGTGATGCGATTACAAAAGGAAATTCTGCAGAGGTCACTATCAACATCTACAAGTGCTGCTAAAAACTGCTCATTATAAATGGACCCTTTGGTTCTGCACTAATACTTTCATAATGCATTGAATTAACTTTTTTTCACTTAAAGGGCTATTACGATACATTTTTGTTTATACATGTTTGTTGTTACGTGTTTACTTGTACTTTTAGTAAAAAAGCTTGACGTTTATTGTAAGGAATAACAGATTGTTGTAAAGACTTATTTTTAATATTTATCCTGATTCAAAACGTGTTTAAATCAATGTTATTAAGTCTGGTTTTTTATTTTGGAAAGAGTTTTCCTCAGGTGGAGAGCGGAAAAATTAACAAAAAATGACTCTATTTTTGCAATTCAGTACACGTAGTCACCGTAGTAAAACTTATACTATGGTACTTACTGTTAATCTATACTTATAATAAATCTGTAGAGAGGCCAATTCTGTACATGAAATATATTAAAAAAAAAACTATGAAGGGGTGATAAGGGATCGCTACTGATGCCAAAAATGCAATCAGTAAAATTTTTGTCTGTCTGTCTGTCTGTCTGTCTGTCTGTCTGTATATTCGTTATAGAAACAAAAACTACACGACGGATTTTAACCAAATTTGGCACAATTATTCTTCATACTCCTGGGCAGGTTATAGTAAAAGAATCATGTAAATCGGTGTAGAAACACCAAAGTTATACATAAAATACGCTGTAAGTCATCGCGCGTGAATTACAGAATCATGCCATATGGACTATTTTTGTGTATCAGTTGCCGCGTTCGACGCGCTTCGCGGCGGGAGCTATAAAAAGGCGGCGGGTCCGCACCCGTTTCGCGTTGTCACGGCATCACGTGTGAACGGCTGAACCGATTTCGATAATTCTTTTCTATTATATTCCTTGAAGTACGAGGATGGTTCTTATGTAGAGAAAACGTAAATATGTACCACGGGCGAAGCCGGGGCGGACCGCTAGTACTACATAAATTACATGTTATTGTTTAACTGTTGTATTTAATATAAATTTAATACTAAGTACTTTCATTTGTTTTGGTTTCCATGTGGTAATAAGAAAACACAAAAGACTATAAAATACCTAAGTGTCAATATAATGGCATCCGTTTTATAGTAGGTAATTGTTTTTTATAAAGCAGAATGAGAATGTATTTCTATAGTTGTTTTTATTATTCTTATCTCCATTTAAATCTTTACTTGGACGTCCATAAAATCTCTAATGAATATTGATATTATTGCTTTAGAAATGCGTCGTAGAGTAAATTTCTAAGTATGTTTTTCAATGCTTTTTAACATCATTTTTTAAAGGTCTTCCAAGATCTACAAGAAACTATAAAAAAGTACGACCATTGTGTTGCAGATATAGTTAGTGTCACAAAATGCCTAAACTTGTTGACACGCGAGTCATATTGTAGAAAAAAATAATGCCCAGTAACAAATTTGGAATGCGAAGGTACCATAATTTATAATTAATAATTAGAACCGGTTAAATAATTATTTAAAAACCTGTTGAAGCTGATTCTGGACAATTGATTTAATTTGGATAATTAACGATTTTTTAAGCACCGCTTTATATTCTGATAGTCATCATCCTATCATATATTATTATATCACGAACTTTTGGCAAATTATATTAAAATTGTAAAAAAAATAACGTATTTCAAAATGCATCACTTATTTGTCTCAAAATTTTCATTAATTATCGCGAATATAAAATTGTCTACGATTGCGGATTGTATATTATGTGTCGATAAGATCAGCATCTTATAAAATATGTTACCTGATACTTTTAAGGAAGCCTGTGAAATTAGAGTTCTGAGATAATAATATCTTTATAGTTAAAAGGCTTATATATACCTTATGTAAGTAGCCTTATAACTAAAGTTTTTTTTATTATAATATAATATTATAACAGAATATTTTTAAGATTTAAAAAATAATAGCACTCAAATGAAGCAACGGCATATGTAGGTACAGTAGAACTCCAATTATCCGAACTCCGACTATCCGAATCGCCGATTATCCGAATCACAAAAAATTGTCCAAAAAAAGTCAAAGTGCAATATTATTCTTCCCCCCGCGAAGCCAGTGTTTGCGCGTCAAGTCTTGA
>CAJQZN010010515.1:0-15478 GCA_907164685.1 Colias eurytheme | reverse complement strand
TAGTACCCACCTCAACGCTTCGCTTATGAGGCGTGCAATAAATTTTGTTTTGCTATGACCTTCGCCTCAGGCCTACCTGTACCTAATTTGAAGGAAATCCATCCAGTATTTTTTGAGTTTAGCCCGGACAGACATATAGACAAGCACACAAAAATTCTGAAAACTATTCCTAATATTTTTGGCTTGGATATCTGTTGTAGATCACACCCCAAGCATTATTAAAAAAAAAATATTCATAATTCAATGTACAGTTTTAACTTTCCTACGATTTTATTTTACCTATTATATTCAAAATATAAAAGATATTTATGTTCAGAATGATTTAAAAAAAACACATCAACAAACTATAATTTTAAACATAATATTATATTTGAAATATTTAAATTTTTTAAATCGAAACGCCGCCAAAATGTTAAGTCGTTAACTAAATATGGTACTGCAGTGTATTTATTATTTTAAACTGATATGTAAATCTTGTTCATTAATTTAAATAAATTTGTAATCCAATTGTATAATATAATGTAATACATACTTTGTTGTTCAATAACATTATTAAAAAAAAATTAGTTAATTGTTACCCAAATATAAAAAATAGCTATTATTTTAATTATAATCGTTTTATAATTTAAGTATAAATAAACTAGAATTTATATAAAAATACACGCAATATTTATAACTCCTTGAAAATCCGTTTAACATAATAACCGAATTTATATTAGTGGATGCTTACGAAATAGGTCGCTGACGAGTACGCTACGGTGTTTTATTATCATGCCACTCGATATAATGTCGAACGGTAGAAAAATATCATGTATGTATTTAATAAAAATTTGAAAATAAATTTTACAAAGATCTGTTTTTCAATAAGTCCCGTTTGACCTCTAAGGTAATTATAAATGTTGACTTTAATAGTTAATATAATATTTCAAACATAATATCAATTTTGAAAAAAATTAAGTTAATTAGCTACAAATATGAAATTGAAATGATAAACGTATCGTTATTCATCGTTACTAATATTATAAATATTAAAGAATAGTGTTTGTGTGGTTGTATTTTACGTCAAAGCGGTGTTTAGCTGGTTAAAGACATAATATGAATATATCGTAATTTTACCTAATGCTATAAAACATAAGAATCGGTTAAGCTATCGAAATTTCCATCATTTTGGTAAAAAGCTTCAGAAGAATTTTACAATCCTAGATTTTTCACCAAAAAAAGAAAAAAAAGAAGATTCTAGAAACGAGCGGTTTCAAAATACACACCCAATAAGTTGTATTAGAAGTTAAAATCACAAACATTGGAACAAGGCAAGAATAAATTTGTTACCAAAAGGTCAAACCCGCGACCTTTCCGGAAGCAAGGTTACTCTGATGACGGAAATCTTTAATATTTTTGTTTTATCAAAATATTTTTACTCTAATCAATATTTTTTGTTACTGCGTTGGTAGAGCTTTGAAACCACGGTTAAAAAACTTGATTTAAAACCACGGTTAATAAAATTTGTGTTTGTAAATAAAATGTCTATTTTTATCATGACAAGCTTCTGTAATTTAAATAAACAGTTTTCCGTTATATTTAATTTAAAAGATGTAAATATAGGTATAATACCTATATCCAGGTAACTAACCCACAAGAGAATGAAATCTTGATGAAATCGATTACTTAATTAGTGAAACCATAGTGAAACGCATTCAAGCATATTTTGAAGCCTACCCCTTATGAGGTTCACAAGTGAAAATTTAATTTGATAAATTATAAACTTAATTATAATTTTATGTAAGTGTAAAGCCGTTTGATAAAAAAAATGTAAGTAACTATGCTTACCTATCAATGCCAAAAATCCTAAATGAGTTCTAATATAATATTTAATGTTAATTTAATATGTTAGGTTGACACTGAATTTTTTCAATGCCTTTTCGGTTGATACTACATGATACTACCTATAATAATAAAAAAATAAATACCGCAAGATATATCCGATGATTGCGAGGCAAGTTCCACCTGGATCTGTCAGCATTTTGTGTTTTTATGATCAGTGAGTGACCATAAAAAATAATCAAAATTGTATCAGGAATTTATAAATTATGTAGTGCACAGTTTCAATATAAGTTACGCCATCTCGTGGATTTTTGGTAAACAACGAATAAGCGTATGTATGCTTTAGACTAAGTAGTCTATCTAATCAGCAATAGATGGCGCTGTTACAAAAAATCTAATATAAAAAAAATATCAAAAAATATAAATTCTGATACATTGCGATTGAATTATTTTATTATTTATTGAATTATTTATTGAAATTATTCTTACAAATTATTACAATAACTTAAGTCTAAGTCCCACAAAACTGCACATGCAGTTTGACTGTGGGATCAAGCCTATAACTAAATATATTATATAAAATATCTATATATCTATCTATAACTAAATATATTATATCATATTATTATCTGTTATAAAATATAATATTAGGTGAATAGGTATATCTATTTATGAGCTTGTGTTTTAGCATTCTATTGACTGAAGAAGGTGTTTCCTTAATAATCTTTTAAATTTGTGAATATTTGCTTCTGTTCGTATGTACTCTGGTAAGCTATTGAGAAAATATGGTAAACGTTTATCTAGAGTTCGATCTCCAAAATAATTGTTGACTCTAGGTACTTCATATTTTCCTGAGGTCACTGACCTCGTTGTATGATTGGTATTTAACAGATTAAGAGAAGGAATAGAGCTATGGTTGTTTACAGCAAGAAGATATTTGTGCTTAAGGCTGACTGGAAGAATATTACAAAATTTAAATAGCATTCTATAGTTATGTTTATATTTATGTTTTACGGGAAATATCTAGTCATGTAAATCCAATAGATGTATGTGGATTTAATAAAAAGAAATTATACAATTTGGAGTAAAAGAAGTAACGCCATCTAGTGGATTTTTATTAGCATTTTATAAGAGACATTATCAACATGTACGAGTTAGTGTATCTGATTACCAATAGATGGCGCTGTTTCAAAAAGCAAATATCAATTAAAACGAGCTACTACGAAATATATTATTCGAATTTTGTTCAATTCAGACTGTTTTAGCTTGTTTATTATTAATTACATTGTTTCAATATTTGTTATTTTAGTTTGCCATGTTTATTGTTTTTCTTAAAACACCAAATTTCATGTCGTGTATAGGCGGTTCCACACAGCGTGCAGAGTCGCGAAGCATTTTCCGCGCGAAGCAGCTGCAGTTCGGTGTCTGTGGAGGTGGCTTGACCCGAGGAAAGTTTACAAGATATAATAAGTTCTAAAAAATTGTCTTTTTCACATTTTTTTTTCTTATTAAAATTATACTTATATTACTACTATAACCTTATAAAAAATCGTTTATTGCATAGAACATTACATACAAGGATATTTAATAGATTTAATAGGAGGTCTATACCTTTTTGCATTGACAAAAATGTTCTTTTTGGCGCCAAAATTATTATTTCACTTTAAACAATTTAGTATATCTACCTACTAGGCTAGTTAAGTTAAACCATTTTGTGCATATACTATGGGACTGACATAGTCATTGCTGACTCAAAGTCCCTAAATTAGAATAAAAAAAAAATCTACCTACTAAATAAGAAACAGTAGCGCATTACAAAAAGAAAATATTATAATGTTTCCTATTATTACAATAATTAATACTCATTTTACTCATGTGATTTTTTTCCAAATACTTTCAGTAACAGGCCAACTCACAAGTCACAGCCTTAGAAGTTAGAATGTGATAACTTTAAATTTTATTCTTAGATTAAAATTGTATTATTTGGTTCATATTTAGAATCTCTTGTTAGAATAAAAAACCAATGAATGAATGTGACTACGTCACTACGCCTAATGCCTTATTGAATTATAATAATGTACGAGTACACGTACATTTCGATGCGTACGTACATTATAACACGTACTTTCGATTCGACGTAACGCTCAACTTTACAAGCAATAAATTTAATAATCATATCCTATCCTACTTAATATTATAAATGTATTTGTATGTGTAGGTATGTATGTATGTTTGTTACTCTGTCACGCACATACTACCGAACCGATTACAATGAAATTCAGCACACATATAGAGGGTAACTTGGATTAACACATAGGAAAGGTTTTATCCGGAAATCTCACAGGATAGGTGTAGTCGAAGGCGGAAAGTATATAATATATTTAATACCACAATTATTATAACAAAGAAAGAAAAAATTTTTTCGAGTAAATATTCTATCAAAATTTGAAATCTTCTTTCAGTCTTATTAATGGAATCATGCATCTTGACCACCGAGGAGACATCATAATGTTCTACTAGGCAATTCAAAAGGTATTTTGATTAAATGAAACAAAATTGTAGCTTAAATTGTATGTATTTACGTTTTAAAATACACATTCAGTATAATCTTAAAACTATTTACGTCGCTATAATTTTTCTACTAAACAACAATACTCAATTTGTTCTAGAAATAATTACATATAATCAAACGGCAAGCATAAACATCCTGAGTTCACATGAATCTTTGGTTATCTTTACCACCAGTAACCATGACCGTATCCATACGGCCAGCCGTGACCGTACCACCCATAACCGTAGCTCGGCCAGCCCCAGTAACCGTAGTGCGGGTAGTAACCGTAACCGTAGCCAAAACCACCGTAGTGACCGCCCCAGTGTGACGCAGATGGTTCTAGGTCATCCTTTTCGGGGGTCGCTGGCTTTGGTGGAAGATCCGCGGGTGCTGCGAAGGCTGCAGCAAGAATGCAGAAGGCCAGGGTAATGTAGAATACCTGAAAATATAATTATAATATCAATAACTAGAGTAAATCTATACCTACTATATAATATTAATATTATAAAGTTGAAGAGTTTGTTTGTTTGTTGGAACGCGCAAATCTCAAGAACTACCTACTAGTCCGATTTGAACATTTTTTTCGTGGTTAAATAGCCCATTTATCGAGGAAGGCTATTAGATATATATCTCGCGCGAATAAATAATATTAGTAACTAGTGATTAAAATAGCATAGATAAAAAAAACATAGTAACAAAAGCTAAATGACCGATTTCTTAACTAAGTTTTAACTTAAATTTCTTAAGTATTTTTTTTTCTTAGGGTTGTCTGGCAGTATTCGCTTCCTAGCGATAAGGCCACCTTTTTGCTGTTTTATGAAGTCTTTTATTTTATGTATTTTCAACGCAATACCTAGGGAACATAGTATAATAGACAAAATAGTATTAAGAATAAATAAACAATTTGAGCTTACGTGACAGAATACATAATAGTAGCTAAACGCTACTCGTCTAAGATTATAATTATCTTACATTTTTTAATAGTAAGAAAATATTATTTTCGTGCAAGAGCTCATATCGATTAAATACATCTCTTTTTAATTTAAGCTTAGCTAGACAACACAAAGCTATTTCTATTTTAATTCTAAAACATAAATAGCACCTGTAACTTTCACAATAACAATATTGGATTATTTTATATTAGATAAGAAATATTGCATATTCACTCTACAATTGCATATAATAACTACAGTAAATTATTTTTTTTTGTATAATGTACAAAATTAAAACACACTCACAAATAAAAAGAAAAAAATGTTGTTAATTGAATCAATAAAAGGGGAGAAAACGAAACATTAACATCCCAATTTTCAGTACTAAAACTTTTATGAAAGTGCGTTTTATAACTAATCACAAAACACTGACTCAAAAACCTACACCTAATCTGAGTTGTACTTACTGTGCAAGCCATGTTAGTCCGAAACACACTGCTTGTGTCACCAAATCACAAACATTTATATTGGCAGTGTGTCCTAGAGGCGATGGATGAGTGAACACCTTCCTTACCATTAGATGCCAATGACCCCTATAGAAGAAGGTCCCATAATTGATTTGCAAGGACGAAGTTTCTTTGTTGAATGCAATATCTACGGCTTTTTGACACCATGGTGTATTTTTGTGAGATTATATACTTCCAAAGTATATTTTCTCCTTCCTCTAGGTGTAGATTTTTGTGTATGTATGTATGTCAAATGCTATCGAATTTCGAAAATTTATATTTTTAATACAATTGTGGCAAAATTTCATTGAGATCGAAGTAGATTCTTCATTATTATTTCAAATCACTTGTAAAAAATATTTCATTGTAATTTTACTTTGAAATATTATAATACTAGCTTACCGCCCACGGCTTCGCCCGCTTTGTCTAAAACCTAATAAATTATATACTAAAACCTTCCTCTTGAATCAATCTATCTATTAAAAAAAACTGCATCAATATCCGTTGCGTAGTTTTAAAGATTTAAGCATACAAAGGGACATAGGGACAGAGAAAGGGACTTTGTTTTATACTATGCAGTGAAGTTCATTGTACAATTCAAAGTGTAATTTTCACAGATTTTAATCGGTCCGATTCCTGTATGTCAAGCAAAGGAAAATCGTTGAATGTAGTTATCTTTCTTTTCAAATATTGGAATGTTTTATTTGAGTAAAGTTTTTATCCATAGTCGTGATCGTTCATCATCCGTTTTTCACACTGGAAGTAATACTTTTTTAATCATGGTAACACACCAACAATGTTTTAGACATAGCGTCAATCGTAATTTTGAGAACATATAATAAATATTTCGGGACAATTTTCACACACGGGCCGCGTGACACGGCACGATCTGATCCCATAGGTACTAAGCTTTCGCTTGTGTTATGGAAACCAGTTGGCTTATAAACATACATATATAATTTTAAATAAATATTTATATAGATAATTAACACCCAGACACAGAGCAAATATCTATGTTCATCACACAAATATTTGCCCCGGGTGGGAATCGAACCCACGACCAATGGCTTGTAAGAGAGGGTCACTACCAACCAAGCCAGCCGGCCGGTCGTATCACGGTATTTAGCTTGCAATTTAACAAAACAATTACATAGTAATGTTAGGAATTCAATTGTTGCACCGTCCTTCCTTTATTTACGAATTGTTACTGTCAATGACGAACATAATTAGCTGCCTTGTATTTTTACCCGACTGCACCTGAAAGAGGCATGTGTTTTTCGGACATTACCAGCGACCAAACAGCAAAATAAAACCAACATTATATTTTAGGCTATCAAAAAAATGATAACAGCTAATTATAACTTCTATCAAAAAATGATAATATCTTTCTAAAAATATATTTTTAATCAGTGAATAAGCAAAAATATTATGTAAGTATCTTTTATATCATTATTGTTTTGCTTTTCATCATGAGTGTTAAAAAAATCATCACAGCGAAATTACTGAATCGAGTTATATGAATTCTGGTAATCCAAATAATAACACACTTTAGTCACTAAAGTTGTCAGTGATAAACATGAAAAGAACTTTGACATTCGTATCTAAATAATCTGTTAATAGCAAAATATTATTGAAGTTATCCGTCTTTTCTAATCTGATTGTGCAAATGAAAAGGAATGACTTGCACTTAGGACTTGCATATGCATGTATTGATGATAAAAAAGAATGTTCTTGAGCTTACGGTGCATTTAGACCAAACGAACATAGAGCTAGAGCGTGAGCAAGAGCGTGCTTTTCTCGTGATCTTTTAGTGCCTTATTCGAGATATTTTAGCGTAAACGAAAACTTGTATTCAGTGTTGTTCAGTATTAGAATATTGCATAGAATCTTTTCGAACGCACTAACTACGCCTGTTTATACTAAAAGAATTTGACACAGTGATTAGTGGGGTGCAAGAAGGTGGGGTGAATAAGCATTCGCTCGTTTGATACAAAATGACTGAAATGAATGTTCTACAATATGACATACAAAATAATAATATAATGAAAAAAGTAATTCAGTGCCATAAATAAATTTATTATTAAATAGTAAAATAATTAAGTAGGAACAGCTCTCGGTATGAATTCAACATCTACATTCTCAAGTCTCACTTGCATCACGTGTTGAACATATTTGGTTTCTTCACATTTTATTATAGTATTTACAGAGAAATTGCGAAGTAAATGAACCAAACCAGCTTTGGTTTGTAACGTAGCGTATCTAGTACCCACACATACTCTATTTCCCTTCCCAAACGGCATATAAGCAGCGTCAACTATTTTATGCTTATTCTCTGGTGCGAATCGTTCTGGTATAAATTTCTCGGGTTCTGGATAGTATTCTTCGTCGTAATGCACTTGTAGTATTGGCGTCATTATCATAGTTCCTTTGTCAACTTTAATATTACCAACTGGTAGAATAGTGTCTCTCACACACTTTCTATTTAAATATCCAATGGGTGGATGCAATCGCATAGCTTCACTTAACACCATATCAAGGAACTTCATACCCATTATAATGTCGAAATCCATTTTATTATTATGCGTTTTAAATGTTTCGTCAATTTCGTTTTGAACTTTTTCCAAGTATTCCGGGTGTCTTCCCAGTTCTATTAATGTACCATATAACACTTGAGCTGTAGGTTCCACGCCTGCTACAAAGAAGAAGAAGGCTTGCGCTGCTAATAATAATTCATCTGTTGGTTTTAATTCTAAGCCAGTATCTTTATCAACAAGGTTACCAGAACTCTGTAAAGCTACGCATATATCCGCAAAGTCGTGTCGTTTGGTCTTTTCCTGTTCTCGTAAGCGTATAATTTGCTTAATGGCACCAATGAAGAAATCTTCGTGATCCGTAAATAATTTTATTCCTAAGAGATTGAATAACTTGCCACTCATGCTAGCAATAGAAAGCTTAATATTTTCCTTTAAAGATGCTTTTGACGCTTTGCGTGCCATATCAAGGAAAGGCGAATCGAAAATGGATCCAGTGCTCACTCCGAACACAGCGCCTCCTATAGCTGCGCTGCAGAATGAAGATAAAGTGTTAAATGCATTGCCTTTCAATAACTCTCTGTTAGCCTTCAAATGTTCGACGAAGTCTATTGCACTTTTATCTAGGATGTAGTACATGGATTTCAGTTTGGAAGATGTGAATAGCGGTGTCATGCTTTGACGCATTAATTTCCAGCGATTTCCATTCATGAAGAGGATATTATCGGCGAGTTTATCGCCTTCGTTTATATCCAGTCCTCGGTGACTGAAGGAGTTGAAGTCAGTTGCTAAAACATGTTGAATGTTTGTAGGGTCTATCACATATAAAGTCGGTGTTGTCAGTGAGCCGATACCAACAGCAGGCTCTTTGCGGTACTCTTTGTAAACTTCATGCAGATTTTGAAAAACCGTTTTCTTATTGAATGCAAAGTCCCAAAATACACCCGTCACTTTGTGCTTCGAGTAAAATGCCACATTTCGTTTCTTCCAATAGCGTTCGTTGTATTTTCCGGCTATGTAACCATAACATAATATTAATACAGCGCAAAATAATAATCCGAACACAATCATGTTTGAGGAGCTTACGACTACGAATGAAGATATACGAAATGTATTTATAGTTTTATACCAAACTCAAATGTTATCTTACTATCTGAACCTTGTCCATTTCATCGAACGTCCAAAGTTTTAATTATTTGTAGATATTAAATATGAATTTCAGTATAGTGATGACGAAAACCGTAGACGACGTAATAATAATATAATCTATGTAACTCTAATTTTTTCACAGTGGACAACTCTTTTACAATATGTGATACGCAGTTGGTAGCTCACGATGGAGACAGCCCAGTGACCAAGATTCGACAGGACTAATCATAGGCCTTTTGCAAAATTTAATAGTGTTGTGATTAAGCATGATTTGATAATAATTGATGCAGTATTTGAATCCATTCCGTATAAGCATGATTTTTCAAATTTTTTGAGTTCTTGAAAGAGTTGAGTTAATCCAAGTGACCAGAAAACCAACAAACAAAATTAAAATTCGTTCTGTCGTTTTATTGTATAAGTGGTGTAATACATTTTTTTAAATACAGATCCTTAGGCGTGCTATCATTAGTATTAAGCTATTATATTTTAACTAGGAGCCATAGTTTTTCGCCTAACCTTTCTGTCACCAAAAAATTTATGTAAATGTTTACCAAGTATTTTTTTCCTTATGCATGAAACATTTATTTCTTGAATATAATGATGTTTTGTTGTTTTAATCGTTAATATATTTATAACTGTATATATCTATATCTGCAACGCAACCACAGTACTCCAGAGTCTGTGGTTGTTCATGGGCGGCGCCAATCATCTCAGCTTTCTGTACGACGACGCGCAAGCTCGTTTGCCGACCTATACTAAAAAAAAAATAACTAGTTTAGTTAGTTCCCGTAAGATTTCCGTAATAAATCCTATCCTATCCTATAGCCTAATCCAAGTTACCCTCTATATTTGTGCTAAATTTCATCGTAATCGGTTCATTTATTTGCGTGAACATTTCTGTATAAGTGATATATCTGAAATTAAAGGACATCAGCAGCTAATCATGTTTTATGTACATATATGTGTGCTATATTTTTTAGTCCCGCCCCATATTTGTCTCATTGGGCAGTTCATGAGCGTGAATTACGCATCTATACATTTTTATTCGAAGATTACAATTCAATTTATCTCTATACCTATTTTAGGGTTTGCATTTTTTTTTCATTCGAATATATTTAATGTAGGTATATAATTTGTAAGTAGATCCCGCATTAGAAAAAAAAGCATATGGCACTAAAATTTTATACAACAATGGGTAAATAAAAATGTCTGTCTGCAAAAGGTTTGTGCCCAAAACAGTTTCAGGTAAAAATTATATAAAAAACAGTTCATTTTCATATCCTTTTATTTATAAATAGAGAAAAAATTAATACACAGTTCTTAATTTGCTTCTCGAGGAAGAAGCTCGAACAGTATGTGGACGAGGCTTGGCCGAGGAAGCTAATAATTGACCACGTGATTTTCTTTGGATGAGCTCCGCCCCGAGGATCCGCCTAAAAACTCTTATCATAGCTATGTTATAATATATTATATATTTAATAGCAAAATATAATATGTATTCGGTCTTTCCAGTCCTCTCGATTGTTTTTTGTAGATCTGTATTAAATTAAACAGTAAATAAAACAATTGGCAAACTGTAGATGAAGTTAGGATTTTGATAATAATAAATGACTATCAATTTCTTTAGGTTATCTATTATAATATATAATTTTTATATATGTACGTTTGGTGTAATAATAAAGAGAAGTAAATTATTGTCATACATTAATTAAATTGTCAAATCATTATGTGGGAATCACAGGTCTTGGTATGAATTCAACATCTACATTCTCAAGTCTTACTTGTAGGGGGAGATGAATGTATTTAGGTTTTTCACCCTTCATAATCGTATTAACTGTGAAGTTACGAAGTAAATGAACCAAACCAGCTTTGGTTTGTACCATCGCGTATCTATTACCCACACACAATCTATTTCCCTTTCCAAATGGCATATAAACGGCATCAACTATTTTGTGCATATTTTCTGGAGCGAATCTTTCTGGCAAAAATTTCTCGGGCTCGGGAAAATATTTTTCGTCGTGATGTACTTCTAATACTGGTGTCATTATCCTCGTTCCCTTTTCAACTTTTATATTACCAACTGGCAGAACTGTGTCTTTTACACATTGTCTTGTTAAGAATCCAATAGGTGGATGCACTCGCATAGCTTCATTTACGACCATATCAAGGTACTTCATACCCATTACAATGTCGTAGTTCATTTTGTTATTATGTGTTTTAAAAGTTTCATCGATTTCATTATGGACTTTCTCTAAACATTCCGGATTTCTTCCCAGCTCCATTAATGCAGCAAACAACGCTTGAGCTGTGGGCTCCACACCGGCGATAAAGAAGAAGAAGGCTTGCGCTGCCAGTAATTCATCTGTCGGTTTTAATTCTAAGCCAGAATCTTTATCCACTAGGTTACCAGCACTCTGCAATTCTACGCAAATATCAGCAAAGTCATGACGTTTGGTTTTGCTTTTTTCCTGTTCTCGTAAGCGAATGATTTGCTTAATAGCACCAATAAAGAAATCTTCGTGATCGGTAAATAATTTTAATCCTAAGATACTGAATAATCGGCTGCTCAGGCTCCCAATTGTGATCTTAATATTGTCCTTCCAACTTGTTAGTGACGCTTTGCGTGCCATGTCAAGGAATGGCGAATCGAAAATGGAGCCTGTGCTCACTCCGAACACAGCAGCTCCTATAGCTGCGCTGCAGAATGAAGTTAAAGTGTCAAATGCATTACCTTTCCATAACTGTCTGTTAGCGTTCATGTGTTCCACGAAGTCCGTGGCGCTTTTGTCTATGATGTAGTACATGGATTTCAATTTAGCAGATGTGAACAGCGGTGTCATGTTTTGACGCATCAGTCTCCAGCGATTTCCGTTCATGAAGAGAATATTGTCGGCGAGCTTATCGCCTTCGTTAATCTGCACACCTCTGTGGTTAAAAGAGCTGAAGTCGGTGGCTAGCACATGTTGAATATTGGTAGGATCGATTACATATAAAGTCGGTGTTGTCAATGAGCCGATACCAACTGCTGGTTCATTACGAAAGTCTTTGTAAATTTGATGTAGATTTTCGAAAACTGTTTTATTATTAAATATATATTCCCAAAACACTCCCGTCACTTTGTGCTTCGAGAAAAATGCCACATTTCTTTTCTTCCAATAGTTTTCGTTGTATTTTCCGGCTATGTACGAGTAACATAATATTAGCACAGCGCAAAATAATAATGCGAACACGATCATCTTTGACAAGTTTATGAATGAAGATACCTAATAATTATTTAAAGTATTTATACCGCATGTAATCTTATCAGCGATCTACATGACCCATGCCATTCGTCGGACGAAATATTATCATATTTGTCAATGACGAACCAAATTATTTTCTATAGGCGAAAGATGTTTGTCATTGTTTCTGTAATTATCGAGATTACCTTTAACTTTTATATGATTACTAGCCGCTCCGCGCGGTTTCACCCCCGTGGCTCCTCTCCTGTTGGTCGTAGCCTATAGCCTTCCTTGATAAATGAGCTATCTAACACCGAAAGAATTTTTCAAATCGGACCCGTAGTTCTCGAGATTAGCGCGTTCAAACAAACAAACTCTTTAGCTTTATAATATTAGTATAGATCTTATGGCATTGGTAAGCATGTTTGACATGCTTGATCCTCTTACGCTAGTGGCGATGCCTCAAAGACTGTGGGAATATTGGAACCGAGTATAGGCTCTTGTATTTGTGTGCACTGTGTGTATATTTGTTCTGTTCATTTGTGTACTACGCAGTTGGTGAATCTGGGGGGAAGAAATATTGGGATTCCTTGAATTAATCAGTGTTAATGTTAAAATAATGTTAATGTGTTGTCTTAATATGTTGTCTTAATATCCTGTCTTGTTGTCTTATATTTTATTGGTCTTCTTTCGTCGTTGTCTCTTAAAACATGCAAAATTAATGAACAGCTCTCCTCGTTTTCAAAGTGCTTGGATCGGTGGTCTTTGTTAATTTGTTAGTAGTAGGAGAGTTCTCTATAAAAATTACATTTACCGATATTGATTGCTAAAATCTTCGGATTCGATCCGCAATTTGAGAAAATTAGAAGTACTTCATCATTTTATCCAGCACAAACCAGATGTTTTGTTGTTATCTGAACCATCAATATTAAGTAATACGATATGAAACTCATCATGACTAAGATCGTCGCGACAAGCATCGCCACTGATAAGAAAATTATAGAAAAACATGTTATGTTAAGACAACAAATAAATAAGGTTATTTTATTAAAATGTGTCAATTTCTTATTTCAATTTCACCATTTTCATTACCTTTTTCCTGTATATACGTATACTAGCTGTGCTCCGGGGGTTTACCCGCAGTGCTTTGCTCCTGTTGGTCTTAGCGAGATGATATACAGCCTATAGCCTTCCTCGATAAATCGCCTATCTAACACCGAAAGAATTTTTCAAATCGGACCAGAAGTTCCCGAGATTAGCGCGTTCAAACAAAGAAACAAACTCTTCAGCTTTATAATATTATACGCATATCCCTTATATTTGGTTAGTGACTCTTTAATTATCTTCAATTTCCCGACATTGATTTCTTTCAACAACACTGACTACGATGAGATTGGTTGTCTATAAGATTTGGCATGACTTCTATTTATTTTGATACCATAATATTATGACTCTCGGTTTAGTTTTTTGAAGATTGTGGATAACCTTTTGACATTACGGTCAATCTTAAATATTGTTCCATGATATCAAGTTCTAACTGGTAATTCTTATGTATTGTTTTTATTGATAATAATATCTTTGTATATCATAGACTGTTTGAGATTTAAATGTTTTTATGTAATTAATATATAAATGTACGAGAGTTCACTGTTTTCGAATTTTTTTCGACATTTTCGACATTTTTGTAGTGTCACACCTGTCGATATCTAAAGTGACATAAATGGTAATTTTATGATTGATGATCTCTATAAGTATTTTTAGATCGAGATAAATTATAATACGTCCTAGTTATATCATTCTTATTATCATAATTGTTTCGATAAAAATACCTTGAAAAGATTAGGTTCGTAGAAACGGAAATCGAAACATTAAAAATTTAAAACATCTGTGATAACTGGATATAATCTATTGTATAGAGGTGCTTATCCAGTCTTTAATAAGTCGTTAAGTCTTTTTCTATCTCTGCACCAAATCTCGTACAGATCCGATAAGCTGTTTTTGCGTGAAAGAGTAACAGAAAATCTTACAAATTTTCAATAAATTGTGTATCGAATCTTTTCTTGGACTGTTTTAAAGTGATAGTACGAAAATGTTATTTTTAATAGAATTCTTACAAAAACGCTAATAATTTTAATCTTAAATTCTATAATTATTTTATGCATCGTCACTTACTGCGTATTTTGTCTGTATAAAACGTTTTCTATGTCGTAAAAGGTTATCTTAATTATATATAGGTACATTCCAATAACACGAAAATATTTTTCCACCAGATTGATTTCCATCGAACCTATGCATCGTGACATGCACATTCCAATGTGATAATCATTTTTCTTTGCGATATGTGAAAGGTCAGTTCTAACTGTTCTTTCGTATGACACAGTTCTAAAGTGGCTCTTTTTCTATAGAAATTATAATTGCGGTCGGTGTATAGAACTCCGTGCCAGTAAGCATCAAGCTTAAACGTTTGCTTCTTTTCATTTTATATTTATACTAGATTTCCGCCCGCGGCTTCGCACGCGTTTGCAAAGGAAAACCCGCATAGTTCCCGTTCCCGTGGGATTTCCGGGATAAACACTATCCTATGTGTTAATCCAAGTTACCCTCTATATGTGTGCTAAATTTCATTGTAATCGGTTCAGTATTTTTTACGTGAAAGAGTAACAAACATCCATACATCCATACATCCTTACAAACTTTCGCCTTTATGATATATATTAGATATTAGATATTTTTTATGTCTAGGAGTCTGTGGGTCGCGTGATGGTAA
>CAJQZN010010514.1:0-13564 GCA_907164685.1 Colias eurytheme | reverse complement strand
CATTTTTGGTACTTATTACGAATATTAAATTATGCATACGAATGATTAAATTTTTAAAAGTGGAGCAACTTTCCCTTAGTACATTTGTATTATTTACATATAGGATGACAGGATGCATTTGTTTGCACTACTAGACCAAGCCCTTAAGAGCAATAAGTGAGAAAGTAAACAGAAAAACACAAGTCATGTCGACACTTTGGTGGTTGTTTTGTGCCTTCGACCTAAATATTATGGCGAATCGAAATGGGGTCGTTGTAGTAGCAAGCCTTTAATGGCAGACCCACAAACAATTATGTTATTATCCTGATGATGTTTTAAAAAA
Source organism: Colias eurytheme (assembly GCA_907164685.1). Classification (NCBI taxonomy): domain Eukaryota; kingdom Metazoa; phylum Arthropoda; class Insecta; order Lepidoptera; family Pieridae; genus Colias; species Colias eurytheme. The sequence continues at coordinate 13,242 of CAJQZN010010514.1, read as the reverse complement.
TTTTGGGATTTTATAGTTCAATTACATTATTTCTTCAAACAAATAAAGTTTTTTCTTTTAGAAGTTTTACAAGAAATTTCAGGCAGAAATAGTAAGTAGGTTTGTATTGGATACGGAACAAGAAAAAAAAAATATCTTGCTTAATATACCGATAATTGTTCTAGTTTCAACTAACTTTTAACTGTAAACTGAAAACAAAGGTTTTTTTTTTAATTCAATAGAAATAATATCATGAACATTACCTATTTGAAAACATGACACAAACAAATACCTACCTCCTTATATTTTGTTGTTAACTTAAATATGAACTTATCTTAAATCTACATCAATTATTGGAATTGAATTTAAAGGTATTATAAAATTTTATTATTATTCGGTCTTACTTCGGTAAACTTTGCAACGTTACTTTGTTTTTTATGTCTCCCAACTCTAGTAAAAGTTTAAAGCGCCTGAGGCGATAGCATTTGCTAACTCTTGTATGTGCATTTCTTTAACGACGTCTACGTCGTAAAATTGATTAAATATATTATGAGTTGTTATCCAATCTAATTATGGGCAATGGAATTGAAATATCTACATATTATCCGACTTAAATATCTTCAAACACGGCCGAAGCATATTATAATAGAGCGCTTTGTTAAAATCTGTTATGTTTGAAGTCTATTTCGTTGTTTATATTAAATTAATGAATTGTATTACGTATTACCGCTGCCAAAATATATCAGCGATGTTTAGTACAAAATCGTAAACTTGGGCAATTTAAATCGATCTCAATGGTAGTGCCAAGAATTTGGTGTTAAATTCTGAAAATTTATTGTTCTTTTTTTCATATCGCTACATTCAACAAAAGTTCTGAAAATATTGTAATTGATTATACAGAGGGGATTCATTCTGTTATTTAAAAAAAAATGTTGGTTGTATATTTGTACTATTTTCAAATATTTCTTGTGAATTATATTTTCAAACTCATTCATAAAACAAACGTTTTATTAATTACTTTCTCTATCTCCTATTATTATATCCTAGTAGCGTCCTCTTATTTTCCTTCATAAGCCACTGCAATGCATAAACTGTGAACGTGCTTTCATCGCAAAATTGCCTTCATAAAGCGACCGAGCATTTCAAGAAAATGCCTAGGTACAAGGTTAATCATCCAAAATATATAGGATCGGATTATTTCGCTTTTAGGCTTACCGTTAGAGAGCTAGGATCCTTTTCAAGCTTCTTAGGCTTTCAGTTATTTTTATTTGCAGCTTTTTACGATACTCTTGTGTTGTCTGGCTGTAATATAACGTATATGTGCTGAGGCCTTTTTTCATAAAAAGACGAAGGCTATAAAATGGCGGTAATACGGATTAATTGAATTATAATGTTGAATAGAAAGAGTAGGTAAATTATGTATTGGTATAATAATATACATAATTAAATTGTATATTTTTCAAAAAAAATTGACAACTGTGTTTAGAATTGTTTTCCCAGGTTTAAACTGAACTCAAATCCACATTTTAACCTTAATGAAGTGTTTGAATCTAGTATTCATTAAAAGAAATGATTCTGTTTACCGACCTAAAAATGTATTTTAAAACTTCAAGTAAACTTTGATTGATAAAATAAGGATTAAACAGAAACTTTTCTGAATACATATAACATAATATTTTTAAGTCTAAATAAATAAAAATAATTAGATTGTAAAGAAATAGAAGATTGAGAAGGAATAGACATGTAAATGAAGGTCACAGACATTTTTTGTAAAGAAAATTTCGTTACCGTTGTGTTTAAGTATCAGTACTCTCAGTGAAGAGTACTTTTGGTACTTAGACGTATGAACACACAGACTAAGAAGACGGTACCTCGGTTAGTATGATTTGGCGCCGAGCCAAGCTGCCCTGATGCTTTACTTAACTATATCAATATTGGAATTGAAGTCGATTTAATCTCATTTAATTCCAATATGGATCTGTATCATTTACATTTTGTAACAAGGGATCTATTTTTGGATAATGAAACACTGAAAACATTCGCTATTCAGACTGATTTTAATTAATTAATATAAAATGCTATATCAATTATTGTTGATTAATTTCAGTTTTTATTCCAGCCTTAAAAAGATACAAAAAAGTTTATGTTATAAAATATATAAAATCATTAAAAGAGACTCTAGCTGTTATTTATTAAAATTATTAGTGTTGATAAATATTCATTATGAACACGTTATTTACGACGGGTTTCATTTTTATTTTAAACGCTAATTTGTTTTCTGTTTAATGGTGCATAAAAACATTAATTTAAGATGCTATTTTTACACATTAATAGTCTGTAGAAATAGCCACACAAAAATGCAAAGCGCCCCATAAAACTGTCTCGCGGTATTGTGAAATTTTCATATTCCCAATGTAATATGAACAAACTTGTTTTATTCATAAAGATTTTCAATGCGTCTGTAGACTGTAGAATAGACTGAATATAATATTGAAACCACAATACTTTTTATAACAGTAATGTATGATAAGAATAATAAATTAAGTATATAAATTCTGCTATTTTCTGGAATCTAGACTAGACGAATAATTCGCCTTAAAATGTTCTAATTTGTTACGCAGTCCTTGTGAATTGCTTGTATAATTTTACAATTTACTGTTATATGTTATTATTTAAACTTGATAGTTTCTTCTTCAAAATTGTTTTATTCATGCCCTAATTGTAAGTAAAGTTGGTCTATGTGAGAGGTTTACTCTATCATATCGCAACATTAATCATTAAACACAATAATTACTTTGTTTCAATAAGATGTTGCGTAATCTACGGGAATAAATAATAATCTAGTTGAGAATTTAGTATTGAATTAATCGATAAAATATGTTTGGTAAAACTCTTTATGCTTTTTTAAAAACTTACCCTACCTGTACTTGATTTATTATATTTTAATTGTAAAATGATATAAATGTAGAGACTCAAGCCTCAAGAACATATTAAAGTAGGTATATGTAAGTAATTACACATAAAAATATCGAGATACATATTTGAATATCTGCACATGATTCGTACGTAAATTAATTATTTCTCATCGTATGACCTTTATAAATTCCTTAAAAGTCTGTAAAACGCGACCTCACTTTTAGATCGCAGTTTGATATTTAATATTTAAAATCTAATCTAGGCTCAAAGATTTAGTTTAAAGCAGTTTGTCTATAGCGCAGGTAGGTACCTGAATATTTCACACTTGTTACGTGAACCGAAAATTATAGGTTCTTGAGTATTTCCTATTTCGAAATTGATATTTGTTCTTGACTACTATTTATTATGAACTTCAGTTGTAACTTTTTTTAAATTGATCCTAAAGTAAAATAATAAATGATGTCGGTATTATACGTATGAGACGATTTAATGAGTTTAAAAAACTTAAGTTTATTTTTTATTTGGTTTAATTTCCTTTTTAATTACTACATATCTTTAATTAAGTGATGACCTTATATATTTATGTATTTTCTCTTATCTATTAGTACGTATTATACATATTTATTTATTTTTTATCTTTTTTATTGCTTCAGTGCTTCAGTATACACCACCTACCTGTATTCGTTGTTTTTGTCATTGCTTTCCTTGGTTGGGTTACCTGGAAGAGATGGCTCTGTAGCCATAAGGTCGCCCATTGTGCAATTTATGTGTATTCTATTTTATGTAATGTCTGTAATTTGGTGTGTACAATAAAGTTCTCATTCATTCATTCATTCATTCATTCATTTCCGTATTTGTACTTTATGAACAAAGACTAATTTTTAATTAAAGTTGCAATTGTCTAGTGAAAGAACACGTTTACGATGATTTATTTTAATAAATTGATCCTGTTATAAAAAGTTAATAACATATCAATAGCTCGACAGCTAAATCCAATTAAGTTATATAATGAAAGGTGATAGTAAATTCTAATGCTATCCAAGATTAGTACAAGCCATGCTTACATAACTAGATCACTATGTTTAAAAAGTTTAATTCAATACTTCCTTTCGAGTTTACACATAAAAGCAAGAACAATGGAAGTTTCTTTTATGAGTATAAAATGCAGGCAAATTGTCACCGTGACTATAATATATTTAAAAGACGCAAGTTTTTTTGTTAAATAATTAATATACATAATAACAAAAACTAAAGCATTATTATACATATATGTATTTATTATTTTTTTAATTATCGGAAACATTTATTTAATTTTCTTATTTTCGTTTGTTTTATGACTATTTCAATCTGAGAATGAAATGTTTCAAACACCCTCGAGTTTATTATTGGTTTAAAAAGTTGCTATCACCTTATTTGTAAAAATCCTGGCCTTCGAGTGAATATTGTTGCACACAATACTAAACATATTACACGGGCGTGCCTCATTTAAATGATTTGTTATATTCAAATAGTAATATTATGTAACTGCTTTATCTGTCAATCAGAGAATTAACAATGTTACGTATACAATGACTATTCAGTACAAGTCTGTAAATCTTATTTTTATGTAACGTTAGGTTTAGTTATACCATGTTTAGAACATTTTGCAAGTCTTCGCAATAATTATTCTTGAATGTATTGCCAAATTGTATAGAGTAATAGGACATATTGTTATAAAATAGGGGCTCCTAACAGATGCTAGTTCTAATCGATAATATGTTTGGTACATGAGTGCCTAATATTTTATATTTTATTGCTTTTAGTCCATAATCTGAACATACGAAATTTAAGCCAAATCGATTGGGCGGGTAAAGACGCCCTCGGGTCGCAATGATTTGAAATTTTTGTAAGTTGTTCCAAAAGACTGGAATTTGAGACACAAAATACCGTCAGGCATGGTTGTCGATCGCCGTATACTAGGTGGTTTGGACGATATTTTTGCTTGTCGAATTGTTCAGATTTATTGTCCCTAAAAGTCATACATCATGTCGTGCCTTACGGTGGTCACAAAGATCTCAATCCAAATTACAAACGCGTATTTTATGCTGTGAATACATTTCAATAAATCACCATAAGTTGAACATTTATTTAGTCTCAGGACATTCTATGGACACATTTTCGTAATAGCAGTTTGCTTTTGTTTGTGTGTTTGATAAATATTGTACCTACTTCATAATTTTCTCTATTTAGTAAGTAGGTAAACGAGATCATATTATATTACATCTCAAGTTAGATGCTACATATAAATTTAAAATTTAGTTCATAAAAACGTTTCTTCTTAATCCTCAACATTCACCAACGATATTTTATGAATGCTTTACTCAAACAACGATTAAAAGTTTTAGACTTCTAACTTTCGCACTTTAAACTTCGACTATCTATTATGAATAATTAATAATAATATTCTTACCTGACTATTTGGAAATGTAGCGAAGGCGGATTGGACCTTGTGCAGCGCATGGTCCTGCTGGTGGGCCGGCGGGGGCCGTCCCTTGGGGAAGTAGAAGCGGGGTATGACCCGGGACGGTCCCGCCGCGCGGACCGACCGCTGGAGGGTCGTGTGTGGTGGCGCTGATGACGGCTTTGAAGGTGTTGATGCTGTGTAGTTCTGCAAACAAATGAAATACGTTATTTACTACATAATAAACTACTTACTACAACCTGCCGTCTGTCCCTATGTATGATTATAGAGAAAGTTTTATATATAAATAAGAAGCATAATATATTAGAGTACCTACCTATATTTAGTATCAGCCTGTAACTCATGTAAAGCCGGGAGAGTGAGCCGTTGTTTAAACGGTACCTATAAGTATTAATATGTATTTGTAGGTACATATTAATCGTTTAAACACGAATACAATATAATATACATATGAAAATAAGTACCTAATAAGTACTTAAGGGGTGTTAGGCGATCAGCGAAAATTCAGCTATTCGGGCCTGAGGTAAGGGGTGAGGGGGTCCGCGTTTAGTATGGAATCAACGTCCTCGCAACTAAAAATCGTAAGCGCCATTCACATTTTTATCAAAAAGTGAATGAAAATATCTAGTATTTTCTAAATCTAAATCGAGAAGGTAAATACCTATGTATTTGTGATTTTATACAAATTATTATCATAAAATACGGTTGTAATGAGCATTTATATGATATTTTAGAGGTAACTTCAGGATTTTTTTTTATCGAGCAAAATTTTTCCAATCGTGTTTTGGAAACAGTCATCCCATCACACATACGTTCTGTAATACATATTAGAAATTTCAGTGCGAAAAACTTCAATATTTTCAGTTATAGCTCATAGAAAAGAGTTCATTTTTCCGTTTTCACCTACTAAGGGCCCTTAAAACAATTTCTGCAAAGACTTTTCCGACCATTTTCTGCTTGAATGAACGCATTCGTTTAAACTGAATCGCAGACATACCCCATCACTAAACAGACTGGATGTGAATTGCTAAATGCTAATGTTAATTACATGCTATTTATTAAAGGCAAGAAGTTTTTAGATAAAACAACAAAACCGCTCTTTTGAATAATGAAAACAATTCTTCGGATGTTGGATTGTTAATCTTTGTATGCAGATCGACTTAAGATATAGATTCAATTAAAATTTTATTTAAGTCTTCAATTATTTTAAACTAAATTAACTGTTTTGTTTTGTTTTTCGTAAATTAGTGACTTTATGATCTACAGCGTCGTTTTGTACTCTCACCACTAAAGTGAGTTATAAAATTTGGATTGCAGACTAAAGTAAACTTTACAAATCGTTTAGCGACCTTATGAGCTAAAATCCACACAAAAAGGTCACTTGTGTTAATTCGTACAATAATATTGTTGACCTTTGTGGTGAAATAATAAAAGTTATTTAGGATTAAACTCATTGTGGAAATGTAATTTACGTGTATTAGGGACTCATTTATTTAAAGCAAGTTTTATTTTTATTTTTAGCATACCATAGACATGGGGGCTCGTTTTTTAAATAAATACAAAAACACGTGTATCTATTACCTAGTTATTACAATGACCATTTTAATTCATATAAAATCTTCAATTCACACAGTTCAGAACAGTAAGAAGAGTAGGCTTCGCATGATTAGTCGCGCATTTTAGACGAAACATTTAAGAAAACCGAATTGCATACGAATCTTCTGGTAAAAATGTATTTATGAATCACAATCGTAAGTACAATAATACAGCAATGTTTTGCGAAGAGTATTTTGAATAAAGCTGATATAAATAAACGTGTAGGCGTGGATTCAGACTAGTGGGAATTGGGAGCAGCTCAGTCAATTGTTGAGAATCATGTTTCATGATATAGGTAAGGTCGAAATCTAACATTAATAGAAACGTCCTCTGTGAAAATGGAAGGACTATTTGACTATTTAATATAAAATGAAAATAAATACCTCTTATATTTTTTTCATTTTAAATATAATACTTAGTTTCCATGTCATCAAACGTTCTTTTTATTTTCCCTATTTTCCGTCTTTGCAAATAATATTTTATTAACTTTCGAATTGCACTCATTTTTTACTCGCACTCTATGATACATTTAATATTTGTAGGAATTAACGAATTATATTCGTTTGTTACTAAACGGCTCCCACGCAATACAAACACACGCTTTAGTAAGGATCACGATATTTTGGATAATAGTCATAATTCAATCGGTGTTTCAGCACCGCATAAATACACGCAATCGAATCATAGCATACAACACTTTTATGAAATAAGCCTTCTAAAGAAAATGGGTTTCAGGAGCTCCTTAATCTATACTGTACTTTCCGCCGTAGTTAAAGAAAAATCTGAATAGTTAGTTAGTTACCATTACCGTGGGATTTCCGGGATAAAACGTAACCTATGTGTTAGTCTGCGTCTTGTAGCTACCTACATACCAAACATTGTAATTGGTTCAGTAGTATTTGCGTGAAAATGGTATCAAATATACATACACATACACAGACATCCATCCTAACAAACTTACGCATTTATAATATTAGTAGAATTGCAAACTCAACATAAACTTTAATCCCCTTTAAAATATTATATTGTGAGCATTTGAATAATTCCAATGACATAACTATCTACCTAATGGTTTAACAATATGTTCTTTACATTAACTCTACATCCTAGATATTAGGTACATTACGTCTCCATCTTTTCTAGCTCATAGCTTCAAGAGTAATGCTACTGTGTCCATTTACATAATCCACTGATATTGCCTTTTTATCGCCGCCGGTCGTTAGACCACGTCTATCAAGCAATATTATTAATGCATATTCGTTCCGCTCTCCTTGGCCTAAAAATTAACAACACCCTATACTCATATTTATAGGTGGAATTCAATAGGTATATCATGTAAAAGAGTAAGCCAAGCTAAGTATGAACTATGAGTATGAGTATTATAATCTTAATCATTCAATACTTATACTATAAAATTTTATAATAAGGAAATTTATAACAATCAAGCTTGTAATTTCCCGCCAGAGCTTTATTTATGTTCTGATGATGATACCTACTAATTACTATAACTTCTGTTTTTTTCAATATCTGCTAACTTTTATGTAATGTAAGTTTTTGGTAGATAAATTTTACTACGATTTAAAATCATCAATCATCGTTCATCATACGTACGTATGTACGTACGTACGGACTGCTGGGACACGACCCTCCTATGAGGATAAATTATATATACTGCAATAATTAAGGATAATACTACTAAAAACGTATCTAATACTCAAATGGTCAAAGATTACTGTCGTATCCATTTCGGTCACATGACTTTTGTGAACCATTGATTAATACCGCAATTAAAACCTTGTTCTCAGCTTACACTGAAGTTGGAAATTTGAAATTGATCCGCAGTCGTAGGTGTAAATATCGTGCTCATTACAATGATTGTGTTTTATAGACTGCGGAGTAAAACCATAAATAGATACTATAATTGTAGTTATGCCTTTCAAGGGGATAACCACTTAAGAGCTGCGCGTAAAAACGATCCGTATTTAAAAAGTATGTTTTAAGAATGTGGAAATATTATTTACGGTTCATTTTAGGTAAGGATCTTACTTAATTGTTAAAAGTTACATTATCACAATTTATGAAGGCAATTGTTACATATGCTACCTGAGATTCTGCAATAGAAAGAAATTAATTCAAATAATAAAGGACACATCTTCTTATATATAAAAATGAATCGCAAAATGTGTTGGTAAGCGCATAACTCGAGAACGGCTGAACCGATTTCGATAATTCTTTTTTTATTATATTCCTTGAAGTACGAAGATGGTTCTTATGTAGAGAAAACTTCAATATTATGTACCACGGGCGAAGCCGGGGCGGACCGCTAGTTATTAATATAAATGCATAATTATGAAAATGAGAGATATTTAAATAAAATGCAATTGTTTGTATCCTATTAGTATTACCTATAGATACCTTCATAAATATAAATGAAATCCACTTCATTTTATAATGAAATCAGTCGTTAAATGAAAACACCAACAGAGGATCAATGTGATTGACACATCAATGAACTTGAAATACCAAACAGTTTATTTATTTAATTCCAATGTTTAATTGGAAAATACACGGGTTTAATAGTCAAACGATTTGGGAAATAACAATCATTTGGAAACTTCATTCAAATAAATCGGAGTCGTTCAGGACACAAATCTATTGAAATCGGTTTAAATGAAGTAAATCCATTCAAACACTTTCAATGCTATTCCGTATTATATTAACACAACCTAACCTTAATTCTTTGTTGAGCATTAGGTACTCTGTGGAAATATAGAATCTAAGAAGACATAAGAAGGCAATAAGTGGATTATAAAGCCAAGACTGTTAATGTAATGGGCGTGATAGTATTAAGTCGTTCTTAGTGTTTAATACGTGACAATAACCTGGGACTGCTCTACACAATACAATGTTAGTAGCCAGAAAGTTTAGCTTATGATAAACATATCTAGAACATGGTAAATTTTTATTAAAAAGGAACAAAAAATAATTAAAATTTATTTTTTATCCTGAAAGGTTATTTATTTATTTTATTTATAAATTCTTTATTGCACTTAAATAAAAAAGAAATACAGACACTTAAATATAGCTTAAACTAAGTACAAATGGCGGTCTTATCGCTTTAGAGCGATTTCTTCCAGACAACCTTTGGTACAGTAGAGGAAAAAGTATAAAATTTATAAAAAAAAATTAAAGGTTATAAAATTTCAAATATCTTTCATAGCTTAAGTTCAGATTTAACGAACATAAATATAATTTATAAGGCGTTAAGACTAACCCGAAATTACACTGACTTTCAAAACTGCTATGCAAATTTGTTACTTGGACACTTCGAGGTTTAAAGTGATTAATGGGAGACATTTTCATCTTTTATTTGGTAAGATTTCATTCAGATTTCATAAGAGCAAGGATTTATTGAATCATATTAAGTTTAACTAGGTAAAATAACGAAGTAAGTTCCTAATCGTATTATGGAATAAGTATGGTGCTTAAAAGGATTTGAAACCTTTGTTCTTAGGTTGCAGTAGTTACTCCAACAATATATTATGCGGTTTACGACCTAAGAAGATTATCTACTCATTGGGCATTAGAAACACTTTTAATTAATTCAATTATAATAACCAAAACTTTACCTACTCCATACATTGACTAAACCTTACATTGTTTTTGCCTAGATATTATAATAATTGCAACTGAGAGAACTCTAAATGTTTGTTACCAGCTGTTGGTAACAACAAAACATTTACAATAACATACGAAAAACTGAGTTCCTAATACATCTCCTATCTTGAAATGTAGTTTAAAACATCAAATAACAACAGAAGGCAGAAGAAAGATTACTCGTAAAACAAAAATGTACGGCGTTAAATAATAAATTCGTAAATCGGGTACAAATTTAGCCTAACACCGTAACCTAATTTGTTTCAAACATTGCCCAAGTTTACGATTATAAATAGGTTAAGTTGTGAAGATAATGAAACTTGTATTTTTCGAGATAAGAAGCGCGAAGTAATCTCGTCGAGACACTTCTTCGTTAAGAAATCTTTGTTGTTTTTAATTTAGGCTTATCCTAAGTAGAAAACTTAGCAATATCTACGAAAGTGCTGAGCGCTTGCTCACGCTGTTCGGCACAAAAATATACTGACCTAAATGAAGTGTCCTTCAAGTGTTCAGGAATTTTCATCAAATAATTTATACTAACTAATTATTAGCAGTATGTACCCAAATATATCGTGTGTCTAAGGAATTTATGCAATGTTGGAATGCGGAAATAAAATCAAATTGAATTGCACAAAATCTTTGCCTTAAATACTTATAAATTAATTAATGTTTGCTAAAGCAAAATATGTTGGTAACAATGCGATTGTCTATTATCAGTTCTCTTGGTCAGTTATCTAATCTATTAAAAATCTAAAAACAGAAAGCACGTGGACCGAAACTGACTATTAAAAGTTTCTTCGAATTGCAACTTTTCTATGATGGAACTGTGTCCAAACTTTAATTATTCGGTATCGTAGTGTACAATTCGCGATATTCCCGAGTCTATAATTATCAGCCTTAGCGGCGCGGGGCGGCGACCAAGCTTTATAAATAGCGCGCGTACGCTTCTCCTCCACGCCAAATTGGGAAACGGCATTGCCCGACATGCTTTGATGGATTTAACGTGTAAACGTGATCGGAACTTGATGGGATATAGCCACATTTGGAGACTTACGCCTACCGTTTACTGCGTGGATATAAATTTTTCCTAAACGATGTAAATACGAGGCTTTGAGTATTGTCATAAAAATATCTTATGCTAAACATTTGTTAAATAACATTTCATCGTATTGATTTTTCATGTTCTTCTTTTAGCTAGAAAAAGGTCGACTAAATTATATCATAGAGCTACAAATGCATACAACTCACACTTTAAAAGTATATTCTCTCTATTACTAAGCAAAACTTAAGTTTCAAATATTCAAGTGTACCGACACAACTTCTAAGGATAATAAATGGTGCTAAGTTTATAAATTGTGGTTGCTTTGATGAAGTTAGTTGCTCGAGAAAGACTCTGTCTGGCTTAAACTTAATTATTTTTACCAATTGTCAAAGTCTATAGTAATAAAATTACGATAACGTAATTGTACCTACACTGGAAAATCAATTTTTGCTTCGTAATTTAGTTTTCTTTTTACGACGATTTTTCTTCAGATAAAATTCAACTAAGCATCCTTTGATTATATTATTTGGTGTTGGGTAGGCGTGATATTTTAGATATTTCGTAAATCGGTAATATGTAGGTATGTAAAAGAATTACATATTTTTTCGTTTCCAATAATTTCTGAATAAATAAAGCTGATTTTCCGATGAACGTGGAATCTATTTTAGGGTTGAATACACAGGATGGTTATCAAAATAAAGTTGCCAGATAAAATATTAATTGTAAGTAATGTCGAAGGTTTTTATAATTGTACATTTTAATATTAAAAGTCTTTCAAATTGAAAAGGGTCAACAAGTTACAGGAAATTTGCAACGTAATAAACCCGGAGAGCTTTTATTAATTTAATTTGTAAAAAGTGTCACTTTGAAGTCGCTACGATCTTCCGTCTTTATTTACACTTAAGGACACTGCCGTGTTCGATTGGCCGTCTCTCTCTGAACGCTGTTATACGTTTGTTTTGGTTTCAGCAGTTTCAGACCAGCTGAGAGTCTGACGCGTTTCCATGGAAACCATTGATCGCCCGCCATTTTGAATGCAGCCGTCTGCGATATGTCTAGTGAGTGTATTTAATAATAAATAGAATGTGTTTTGTGTAGGTACATAGTAGGTCCTTAACCTCATGGCATCATCATAATATCTATTAATTTAAATGTCATTCAAAACGTTAATTCATTAATTCAGATGGTTATTTTTATTTTTTCCATAAATATCAATGAGGCTAAAAGGATGATTCTGATGATGAACAAGAAGTTGAAATGTGTTATGTACCTATATGCCTGAAAATTATAAGTACATGTGAAAATGCTTCAAATGCGTTGAATAGTGTCTCTACAATTGTTCATATATTTTGTATTTTTGAGTTGTTTTTACTTCATAGATTAATAATAATAATAGTAAATGAATTTCATATATTACATAGCAATCTACAAAAGTTTATATTATAATGAAGAAGAATGACAAACAAGATACTAACATTTATAAAATAAATAAATAAATAAATAAAAATCATTTATTGAGTACCAATACAGTGACATAAAATAACACAAACTCGACGATCGCCTCAACTAGGTATAAACCTGTGCTAGAGAC
>CAJQZN010010510.1:0-10442 GCA_907164685.1 Colias eurytheme | reverse complement strand
AACGTGATTTGTTTGTATCGTTTCATGGTCAATTTATATGAATATACGTAGAAAAATTACTGTAGCGTGAAGATGTACTTTTTATAAATGAACTTCGAATTTAATTGCTTAATTTTCTATACATATATCATACAATTAAAGCACATGTATAGGTATACCTATTGCAACCCTTTTGTTGCCTTGCCATAAGATATTTTACCGTCGTGTTGCGGAGTCAAACAAAAACATCCCTTAATTTTGCCACTCAAGGTATTTTCCAGTATCGTTCGTTATAATATTATACGAATATCGAGTTTCCTTTGAAACATTGAATGATGAAAGATAACAAACCTTACCGAGAGGCAGTCTATTTATATACGGATCGATTCTGCGTGTCCCAGAGGGGTATACTTGCATCCTTTTGTACAGTGAATAGAATATTTATACATTGATAGATTTTACTTTTCAATTTTATTATAAATATCAATGTTTCATTATTGTCTCTACAACTTAATTAAGTCCTGTGGCTTTATTAATCGTGTATAATTTTATAATTATTTACCGTCCTAAATTTTAGTGCTTATATTTTAAAAAACATAACATTGATATGACATTGAGCTTCTTAAAATCTTATTTTTCGTTATAACAGGCCTCACATTTTTGAACCCCATGATCTTATTTCTTTGATCGTGTCGTAATCGGGTAATAACTCTACCATTGGTAGAGTTAATCACCCGAAACCTAAAAATGACTTGCTAACGTATTTAAAAGGTAGATAATATATAGTATCGAAATTTTATCGCGAATCGTAACTGATTTTTATGTCTTTTTCATGGATTTATACCCTTTTATGTTCTTATGTAGTTTCTGCGCCAACGGTTTCGTGAGCAATTTAAAATATGATCCAAACACTTATTTCTCTTCCTTAAATATATATTAAACTTCTTCCACATTAAAATATACACTCTTAATTAACCACAAGTCATTAAACAGCAATGATTTGTGTTAAACAGTCCGTTTTCTGGAGAATGAAAAGCGTTTTAGCATTGGTTCATTAAGCGCGATTCGATTATAACGCCTCTTCAGGCTTTGCCAATTATTTGCTTTCCTCCTTAACGAGTGTACAAGTTATTCGATTAAGGCATCTGGATGTAGCTTACACTTTCGTTAATAGATTTTTGAATGATTCATCTAAAATTGCGTAGTAAAACAGAAGATTCGAGTATTTAAATTATTATTACTTTTGAGTAGCTACTACCTACTCTCCAAAAATTTAAATCTCTTTGTCATATTATTATTTATTACGGCCTATGGACAATCTTTATTATAATGAGAATTCAATGTAACTTGGAAAAACTAAAAATATTATTAAAGCAAATAAGTCTCTACATTCATGTTTTCTATTAGCGATTCTACAAAATAAAACATCCATTGCATTTCTGGTTTTCAATATACTTAAATCGGATTTGATTGGTAGTATTCAAAGGCAACGACGTAATATCACTTCTCAGTAAATTCGACTACACGCCATGGATGTTATTTCATTTCGCTAGGCTCATAACTAAAAACATAAAATTCTTATCGGCCGTCGGAAATAATGCAGTTTTTATGTTCTATTCCGTAAAATCTGGGGTGTTATGGGAACCATGCGATTTATGTCTTTACATCATTTAAAATTATTGCTTTTTTTGGCAGTGGTTTCATGAACTTTTTCCTCTAAATGTTTTACTCTGGGGCTACTTATGAAGTGGGAAACCTACTAAATTATAAGCAGAAATTATATAAAGCTTTAACTGTACAAAAGAGAGACATTAAAATAATTTCTATAAAGTTTTATTTTCCATTCTCTTCGGATTTAAAACCTTTACTTTTTATATAAGTTTCCCCGCTATTCATGGTCGACTTATAAGATACTGTTTCTAGAACGATTTTGCTCTTATTTCCACGGTTCCTGACTTTTTGTATTCCTTCACCGGCTTCAGCGAAGTAAAGTCCTTGTAAATTGTAATGCTATTTTTCTTTATTATGTTCTAGTAGAAATGCATTTTTCATAAAAGTGCGATACAGTGTATTGAAATGTAAAAATAGAAAACAAAAACCTATTACTGTTGCGTAAAATTCTAATACTCAATGAATATTCACTAAAACAACCTCCTTCAGCTTACATTAATTATTTATTTTATTTAATACCTACCTATTTTAGGAATAGTGGTGTTAATTATTAATTCGGATATCAGCTATATCTCAGTTATGTAAAAATCCGTCCAGTATATACAAAGAAAAACTGAAACAACTAGTCAAATATTTTAATAATTATTGTTTTATGACTCCACATAAAAATAGCTAAACATAATATTATGGTATAAATAAAATGCTTAAATTCACATCACAAATAAACATTTCAATTATAAATCCATTTACATAGTTATTTGAAAGCTTTAACTACAGGTAAATAAACATTAAATTGGAAAATGATTGCCATAGTTTTCAGGCGACACATAACGCGTGGAGTCATTACGTAGCCCTGTGTCAAACCTATTAGTCAAACTGAATTAGTGATGGTAGAACCGCTCCATCGGGGCTATTAGCTTACATGTTGTTAAAAGCTGACGAACTAATACCATTTTATAAACAATTTACCTTAAAAGGGAACAACGTAAAACGAAAAAAGATGAAAATAATTCACTCAACGTTTTTTGTTATCGAAATATGCGAGCTAAAAAATAAAATTGATGTTTGATGTTTACGTGGTATTTGCAAAAAACTTAAGTTTTCAAAATGTTTTCTGATTTTTGTATGGAGACATTGTATTGTAGTCTTTTTCGAAGTAGTAGTGAGAATCATTTCCGCCTGTCTGTGACATTGCACTGAAACAAAGAATCAATAGAATACAGTTACAATACAGTTCATTCAAAGGAAAGTTTTTCAATCGATACGATTTGTTTATTTTACTTTAGAAATATTTGATGGAAAAAGTAAAGAAATATTTTATAGAAAAAATTAAATATAAGGTTGTCGTCTTGGAACTATCAAGATCTCAGTCCATTATTTGATTAAGGTAGGTAAATTTTCTGCATTTTCTATGCAAGCGCTTGTGGGGCTTTAGCATTTACATACTTCTGTAAACTACCTCATATCCTAACATGCAATCAAAATAATTGCGTTGTACTGATTGAAATGAATGAAATACCTATATGCAAGTTTACAATTGCAGTGAATGTTGTTAAAAGTTTAATTTAAAGTTCTTAATTTATTCATTGGTTTTTACTCGGCCACACATTAAGCTCGATCTGTTTTAAATGCTCTTTAGTATAGTTTACTGTTTTGTATTTATCAATCCGTCGTTTATTTACATATCTATAGTATAATGGTAATAATATTATAAAGCTGAAGAGTTTGTTTGTTTGAACGCGCTAATCTCAGGTACTACTGGTCCGATTTGAAAGATTCTTTCGGTTTTAGATAGCCCATTCATCGAGGAAGGCTATAAGCTATATATCATCACGCTAGGACCAACAGGAGCAATACATAAAACCGCGCGGCACAGCTAGTTCCTTATAATACTTAATTGGGGTCAGTGTTTACCTAGAAATTTAGTGAAAATTAAAAGTGTTTAGTAATTTAATCTATAAAACAAAAAGATGTCGCTATAGACATAAAGCATCAGGACAAAAAAGCGAAAATATTGGTACAGTTTTTCATTCAGTAATTAAAACAATTTTACATTCATGCCATAAATGTTTATTAAAATAAAAGGAGGATTCAGTATGTAACCTTAATACGAAATATAAATAGCAGCAAATAAAAACAACAGAAAATAAGTAAACCACAGGTAATCGTCATCTAGCGGTGTAATGGTCGACCTGGAGTAACCGCTCATTACGCGCGACCAGCCGCCATTGTGAATAGGGTTGCTATAATATAACCGTCGTTTGGCCTACTTGTTGGAATTAAACCTTTTGTTCTTCGGGATTATTGTTGCCAGTGTAATAAACAATGTTACATGTAGAATAGTGGCTTGATCAGAATAGTGAAAGAACTTTTCAGTTACCTACAGTCTGGTTACAAGGTTTTATGTCTTTAAATATTACGAAATGGAAAATAATATATATTATATCAGCAATGAACATATTATAAATATGTATTTTTAAGCATTTTATGCAAAATTGAGTTATGTTTTTACTTCGATTTTATTCTTTATAGCGTCCTATTTCTTGAAGAATATTTTCAAGAACATTGTATCAAGCTTTCTTACAAAAGGAGTCGATCAATAGTGATCAACCCACGTCTTCTATTTAAAGAACATTAATGCAGACTGGACTTACAGGTTTATTCTCCAGGTTTTGTTTCTAATAAACCTTTATGCTTCAAGGGCTAGTAGACATAAAGGATTTAGGGCTTCTTTCACTTACTGATTGTGTCCCTGATACCTGATAATTTTCCGCCTACTACTTTCATACATATAATTTACCATATAATCTGACAGATAAGCTAAAAAAACATATCAGTGAGTTGCGCTTATTCTTTATATTTTACGTAGGTGTAAGTAGGCTTAAAGGATGGTCGTTTGTATAAAACTGGAAATCAACAAAACATCATTATATACGAGTGTCCCTCGTTGATGCGAGTGCGGGAGGGCCCTCCAGTAAAGAGGTGCCATTCCCCGCCTACTCCACGTCACCACCAAATTAAAACTAAAACCTTTGTAATTGAAAACCTACTATTGTTTTTGCCGGAAACGCTCGATTGTTTAATGAAACGCTTAATTATTTTACGGTAATTTTAATAATTTTGCTTTGTGCTGTAATTGAGGACTTTTTTTAAGGCATTTATCAACCAATTTAATATTGGTGTGTATAGAAATATAACATTATTAACATTTTTAAACAACGGCAATTGATAATTAATTTATTACTTTCTTCAATTTAAAAACATACTACTTCGTCATTTTTATTTTTGCTTTTCTATTTCTGCTTTCCGCAGATGCGAGTTCATCAACTAATAATGCTCAACATTCAAAGAAAATTCATTTATGAAAAGATTTCCCACAAATTGTCCAAGTTTCCCGCTTCGAAAGGAATTGAAAGCGAATGACAGAAACAGTTAATCGGGAAAAGCATCTCTTTATATAAATTACTAGCATTCCGCCTGCGGCTTCGCCCGCGTTTTCAAAAAAAAACCCGCATAGTTCCCGTTCCCGTGGGATTTCCGGGATAAAACCTAGCCTATGTCACTCAGAAATGATGTAGCTTTCCAACAGTGAAAGAATTTTTCAAATCCGCCAAGTAGTTTCGGAGCCTATTCAATTCATACAAACAAACAAACAAAAAATCAAACCTTTCCTCTTTATAATATTTGTATAGACTAATATCACTGATTAAAATAAAATATTGAAGCATTTTCTTTAATGAACCTTCATTTCTACTAATTAAAGCAGAAATCAAAAAAGCTCTTGTAAAATAATTTCTACAATTTTAGATGTTCAAGGACAGAAATGTAATAGATGTATATAAACATGCAAAACATTTATAGTCAAAATTGTAATACTTTTTACTCGATTCACGATAAAAATTAATCTGTATTCTTCTGTACTTTAAAAAACATCTTGATTCAAAGCTAACGATCGCGTAAGTTAAATTATGGTTTGAACTCGATGAAAAAACAAAACTTAACTTTACATTTTTCAGCGTTTCGACAAAAGAAGCGGCGAAAAAGCTAGCCCGTCCACATAATTGAATTATGGCGGACATGCAATTTTTTAGTCCTTTTATGTTTTCCGTGCTAAATGGGGCGACTATTAAAAACTTCTTTTAAACCTATCCCACAGTTTTGGGTATATTTTTTACTAACCAGAAGCTACTTTCATTTAGAATTTCAAGAAATAACATTCTGCACTGTTGGCTAACAAAGGAATATCTAAAGCTTTTTTAGATGACAACTCTTTATTCAATTTACGTGAGCAAGAAAAATAACTGTCTTTGATATTGCATCGCATTAACCCGAAGAGCACTTATAAAAGAAAAGCAGACAGTAGTTAAAAATTCTTTGAAAATTTCTCTCGAACAGTTTTATTACCACGTTTTTACTGGAAGCAATAAAATTCTCTTGAAGTAAGAAATTGAATTTTTACTTTTATGGACACTTTTATCACAAACGTTACGAGGGATAGGCATAATTTTAATCTAACTTTTAATTTCGTTCTTTAAATTTAATGGTACTTGAAGGTATTACCTACTTACTGAAAAATAAAAATTACACTATTTCATTCGTTTTTAAAAACTCAACGATAGATCTCGTATCCATTCGCATTCATACATAAAATGCTCTAGGAATTTTAAGCTATTGCATAGCTTCTATCGCGGGCCTTGAGCGCGGGGACCGAATCCAGAAATTGCGTAACGAAAAACCTCACGCTCCCCACTCCGACGGGCGCGGAGGTGTGGCTTGAAGGCATAGCATGCAATAGCTTTACCGCGGCAGTCCCCGAGTGCCACACGTCTTTTTTTTATTTATTCCACACACAACGAAAGTAGCTACAAGATTCATAGAACAAACAACATTTTCAAATTGTTTCCATGAAGTATATTAATCATGATTAACTTGCTATACCTACCTAAAGTCGACTGAACATTATTCATTTTTGTCCATACTACCTAAACAAGTAAATTCACATGACGCAACCTAATCCTCAAACCAACTAACTGCATAATAAATAAGCAACTAAACCGTACTCATGCTAATAGTTTTGCTGAAAGGAAGAAGTGAATAATGCACAGTTCAGGTATTCACAATATAATTCAACATAACAATGAGTCGAGTGTGCTCGTTGTGACCGCCATTTTAGCTGAACGCCGAATAAAACTGGCAAAATATGGACGACATTTTAAACTAAATTTCTCTCTACAATCATATTTTAATGGATTTTAAACGTCCGTATTGAATTTAATATTCGGCATTGTGGATTTCTACAATAACTTGAGTATTGTTAATTTAGACCATTGTTTGGGAGTTTATCTATTTCGCAGAATTCTAAACTTCCACGGAAAATTATTCTCGTGCGGCAAGTTAAGCGCACATTATGTATAAATTGAAAGTTTCAGTTGTAAATTGTATGGGAATAGCGTTGGAGGTATTTATGTAAAACAATACACAATTTGGTACAGCATGCAAGGTAGCTATTTAGTTATTTTTACAAGAAGAGAATTCTATAACATTTGAATATATTTCAGGATAATCTGTGATCGTAAAATAAAATTTCATCCTATTTTCAATGTGGATATTGGAATCCATTTACAATATGTATATATGTATGTTTTATCGAGTAAAACTATGACAAATTAAAATCTTGTGTAAAGCGCAACTAACAGGTCTCATCCGATTTTCAGGACGATTTGAAAACGTTTCATTCAAAAGAATTCCCGTCACTGAAATTCCCATCACTAAGCAATTATATAACTATTCTACGAGTCAATACCGTAAAAGTACAAGCGCCGTAAGCAATTTAGTACAGCAAATAAGTGTACAGACGTGTTCAAAAGCAGACAGAAGTACAGTCGTAAACACCATCAGTCAGCGAGACAAGTTGGTTGGCGTGTTAGGGTTTAATCTGTTTGCCTTCTTTCTCATGGACGGCGAACATGTTAGCTTTACCACTACCATTGGAGACAGATTTTTGAATGAGTGTAAGTCGTAATCGACATCTATGTGAGTCGAGTAAAAAGTAAAGAAGTAATCGAAGGAAGTTATTTTCGATTGAAAATTTTGATTTAGAAATGATGAATTTACACATGACTTACTACTACTATTACTACTGTGTAATAAAATAGAATATAGTAGAACATACATTATGTACTATTTTATATAATATGTATTATTTTACAAAACATATTTTTATGAAAGTGTCAAAACGGTGGAGCATCTCAAGATAGCTACGAACGCTACGAAGTATGTAATGTCGTAGCAGAGTTATAAGCGTAGCGCTTGCGCTACGTAAAAATCGCGTAGAAAAGACATTGAAAGTGGAACAATGTGCTGCTAATCTACGTTATTAGTTTATCAATGCATCGTTTTCAAACTTTTATATAACGTTCGAGAATATGTAGTACAGTCCTGCGACAATGGCTCTTTGTACCGCTTTACGGGAATGTTTATAATTCTCGTTTACAATGGCTCGTTAAACTGATAACAAGACACTTGGCGTTGCTGCACTTTTAGTTCCCTACTATACATTTGAGACCACTCCTTGGGGAACTAGACACGCACACTCACAGCCATCAATAAAATATGAGTCACGCACACTATGTAAGTCAAACTCTACGAAACAGATTATATTTTAAATTAACATAATGATTTAATTCTTTTAATCATTCATCGCTTAATTTATATATTATTATAGGTTAAACAAACTTAAAACAATAAAGCTTATTCATATTTATGAAAAACTTCGTAAGCAGATTCAATTTTAATAACTGAAATAATAACACAAAATGGTTTAAAATAAACAAAGAGATATCTCAATGAAAGGTTATTAAAGTTAAACTCGACGAGGTCGATGGTAATATGATGTTAAATGTTAAATTATGTTTATGTACAGTACAGACTATATTGAAATTCAATTTTCGTGTAAATGGAGTATTACATGGATTATTGAAATCCTGCATAATACAAATGAGATTGGCGTTACTCCAATAGAATGGGATCATTGTGATGTGTTTGTTAAGCATAATAAGAACGGAAATACATACAAAGGAATTATATATATGTACTACAATACTATATGTATCTATGGAGTTGGATATAAAGATATGTATGTATATTTTACTCTATTACATGTACATGAAGGATTAATTTCTGTTGTGATTTTATGCTTCTGTTGTGAGGAATTTATTTTTTCGTGTATCTTAAAATAATATACGTAATATATAGAAAGAAAATTTAATATTTGGTGTGTCATAAAGAACTGTGTACTATACACAGTAATTTCATAAGTTTTTAAGTCATTAAGTGGGATTTCCATACCTACTAATCCAGGTATCATGAAGAACACACAATAGCATTTCTATTCTCATCACATATTTATTGGCAAATACATAAAAAGCTAATTAGTATGACCATTTAGTATACATACAACACATCAGCATAACCTGGCCGAGTATCGATTACCAGTATACAAGGCATATGAATATGTATCAACGTTCAATGAACCCACGCCGTGCCAAATATGCCACTGGGCAATAAGCCCGCAATATTCGAAGCTTCGAAACAAATTTCGACAATTTTGCTTTAGATTAACGCTATTGTTTTTATTTTATCGATAGCGAATAAAACGTGTGGCAACATTTAAATAAAATGGTTTTGTCGCGTTGTTTTTTGTATGGTTTCTTGCTATAAAAATACATATTGTGTTATAAATCAGTGAATGTTTTTCCTTATCCAATTTCAGGTGATTTTGAAACTATACGATGATATACTTTGTTTTTGTTGGTTTTTGCATATGATATGTAGATATTTATCAACTAAAGCACTTTGGAAATTTTAACATAGTAACAAATTTTTAACGAATTAATAAGGACACGAAGAAATTTGAACTAAAAATACCATTATATTTATATATACTCAACCACAAAACTCAATACTATCTTCGTCAATATTTTCGCCCTACAATTTCTTCCGAAATTAAGTTCACAAATCACCATTGATTCTCGAACCCCATAAAGGCAAAAGCCCTTCAAGCTCGTGAAGCTTTCAATGGAACGGATGTTTCGCCAACAGTAAGAGGAATCGAGTGCTATTCAAGCCCTGTGTTCATTATTCCTTGACGACTTAGCTTGTAGGAAAGTGCCGTAATTATTTACGTTAGATGCAGGTCAATAAGGGAGACAGAAGTTTTATTAATGAGAAAAACAACATAGATTAGAAGCTAAAAGCTACAATAGAACTAACAGAGTTATATAAGATAATAATTATTGTTAAAAAATTTAAATTGTCTTACAAAAGTATTGACTGAACATTTTCTAAATCATGATTAATGTGAGCCATTTCTAAGTAACCCTTTTTTATGAGATAAACTAGTTTTTAATTGAAACAATGTATCTACTGAATAAAATAAACGATAAGCATGTAAAATATAATCGGCAACCTATAATATACAAAACTCATCTCATATTTCAATATAATCACGAATAAATTGCAACACTTAATTCAGTACATTGGATATCCAATAACTCGAAATGACCTACCTCAAACAACGCATTTGAGTATCCGATTCCATCGATATTACTATATCATCGATAACGCCGTATCCGCTGCATTTTTATATTACATTTTCTTTACGAGTATCCGATTGGTTTCATGTGGAATTTATGCAATTTGTTTTTAAATTTAGAACTGTCGTATGTGAAGTATTTTATAATAAAATGGTTTTATTGAAATATGCATGAATTTGTGTTTCTATTCTACCTTAA
>CAJQZN010010507.1:0-10525 GCA_907164685.1 Colias eurytheme | reverse complement strand
ATTATAGTTAACTAATGTTTTTAGTGGGTTATTTCATATTTGTCACGCTTTTAGGTAATTATGTGAATTTGATGATATGTTAGTTATTTTTTTAAATGTGTCTGGCTAGATGTAAGAACCATGAAAACTGTCTGGCTCTTAAGGTAATGTCTTTTTATAGGTCCCCAAGTAACATATATAAAATTTAGCTTTTAAACTATAATGAAAGTTAGGTACAATTTTATACACCCTTACTACCTGTTTCCTGCCAAAGTAACCACAACCCAAACTTGATAATCGCTAGTCGTTCTTATCTGTATCGGAGACATATACAGAGAAACTTTCAACTTTCCGAAAGAAAGGAAAGTCTGGCCGTCGTGGGCTCTTATATTATGATGTTTTTTTCTGACAGTAAACATTCGCTTTTGACGCGGACAATGCGAATTTTTAATGTTATTAAAGCTTTTCGAAATCTGTATTATTTTTTATTTTGTGTATTCAATAACAGTTGCAACATTTCGTGTCTGTGCTGGATCAAGAACTCAAAGAAGTGAGACCTGATCGAGAGATAGTGAGTAACACTACATAGTATATAACAAAGTCGCTTTCTCTGTCCCTATGTCCCTTTTATGCTTAAATCTTTAAAACTACGCAACGGATTTTGATGCGATTTTTTTTAATAGTTAGAGTGATTCAAGAGGAAGGTTAGTATATATAATTTATTAGGTTTTAGATAAAGCGAGCGAAGCCGCGGGCGGTAAGCTACTCTATGCATAATGAACAATTAATGTAGCTATTTTACTGGGAACATTTTCTGGCACACATGAACACGTATAGGTTATTCGTTAATTTTTAATTTCCTTACATAATTTAATTTAAAATATTATAGATCTAACAGTACCTACTATTTTTTTACTGGTTACAACAATAACATAAAATATGATATTCCGGTAAAACTCAAATCGTGTCTAACTGATCATTATAATTTATAACCATAATATAATGGACTTATTACGATACGATCGCGGGCTAAAAAGTTCGCTTATAGCGTGAATACAATCGTGTTTGTGTCCGCTTTTGATCGACATGTGATGTCCCATTTCGAAACGGAACTGGATATTTATAGAATACTAGTGGTCCGCCCTGGCTTCGCCCGTGGTACATGTTTCGCAATAAAAGGTAGCCTATGTTCTTTCTCAGGATTATCTGTGCCAAATTTCATCAAAATCGGTCCAGTAGTTTATGCGTGAAAACCATACATACATACATACAAACCTTTTCTCTTTATAGTATTAGTATAGATGTATTTGATATTTTATTTGTGCTGGCAATGAAGTATTTGCACCCCGTTTGATTTTATTTGCGCCTATGTTTGTTGCGTTTCCGTTGTTGGTGCTACGTTCTACCTCTTGTATTGTGGCGCTAATGCGAAATATTTATTGTCTTATTTTGTATTCAGTTATCATGGTATCGGCCTAACAGACTAACAGCTCTATTAAAATAGGAAATGTAGCTAAGTATAGAGCAATTATATACCTAAATGGTAATTCAATTACTAATTTAGTAATATCGTCACTATATAGCACTCAAAATCTCCACCATGGAGAAGAATATGTTCGAAAATGTACAATTTAGGTCGACAGAGGGTTCTCTAGTTTTGGTGTGCATTTATAGACCTTTCTTCATGTATAAAAGTGCTGCCGCACAGATCGAGGTTTGCTTCATAAACGCAAGATGGCGCTGTATTTAGTGAACCATAAAATGTCCTTATTTTTCCAATATACATATTTAGACGACTGAATCTATCTAATATTATATTATAAAGGCGAAAGTTTGTAAGAATGTATGGATGTATGGATGTTTGTTACTCTTTCACGTAAAAACTACTGAACCGATTACAATGAAATTTAGCACACATATAGAGGGTAACTTTGATTAACACATAGGATAGTTTTTATCCCGGAAATCCCACGGGAACGGGAACTATGTGGGTTTTCCTTTGCAAACGCGGGCGAAGCCGCGGGCGGAAATCTAGTGCATACATAAAATGTATATTCACTAGGTACCTACGTATTTACTTGTAGTGAATGTATCAATTTGGTCGAATAAGATTTTATCGCAAATTGCAAGCAGCTGTACGGCTTCTGAAGCATTACAAATTAAATTTTCTGACTTATTTTGATTGTGAATGTCTATTTTTGTCTATGATAGTTTTCAGACTAATGATTTTGTCTATAGGAACTCTCGGTTCAAGTTTCCATAACCCGATTGAAAAACCATAGTTTCAGAGTCCATTAATCCTGGTAGGTTCATGAAATAGATTTCATCTTCCCTCTTATTGTCATTATTTTATTTCAGCAATAAATAAAATAGGAGCAGTGGTGACTCAGTGGTGAGACCTCGGACTTCGAATCGATAAGTCCGGGGTTCGAGACCAGGCGAGCGCGCAGGAAATAAATTAATTTTTCAATTTATCTGCGCATGTAACATCACCACTGCTCGAACGGTGAGGAAACCGACATGTCGAAGAATTAAAAAGTTCGACGACATGTGTCATCCGCCAACATGCACTTGGCCAGCGTGGTGGATAATGGCCTTATACCCTCATAGGAGGCCCGTGTCCCAGCTGTGGGATATGATGGGCTGATGATGATGATGATGATAAATAAAACAATCTTTTATAACGTAACGAGTTTTTTTTTATTTAACCTAATAGTATACAGAGATGCTATCCTCTATCTCCATACATATTTTTAACTATTATTAGGAAAAGAGATGAGAGCAAGAAACGTGTTTGTAACATAATGTAATTACATCTATTCAAAGCATTCGTTCAGCGAACAGCGGGCGGGGTTCACGTCGAGTCTAATGATACGAGAACGTTATATTAAACGTTAATTTAATTACTTGGGAATGTGGACAGGGCCGGACTGAGTGAATTTCCTTGGAAATATTAATTTATCGAAGTTATGTATAAACATTGGTAAATAAGCTGGATATCCTAAATTTTGTATAAATTTAATTGTTTTACATGTATATGAATATTAATTCAAAAACACCAACACCTGGTAGTGTATTGAAGATGAATCGATTGGATATTAAATAACTTAATATTTATCATTTCAATGACGCTATATTGCGTATAAAATAAGCTTATTAGAAAATACTATACCTAACAGTATGTGGATATACATAATGTAAATAAAATAATATGTATCCTATACATATTTAATCATGCCTTCAAAGGAGGTCGTAGATGTTTCTTAGAAGCATTTACTTACAAAAATATTAACATAACCCTAAGTAAAAGCTTTCGGAAGGTGAATAAATTATAACTAATCCCTTGAATCAGAATGACAGAATTAATATCGCGTTCGTAAGGCTTTACCAATCAATCATCATTATTATATTGTAATTGTAAGTAGGTGTAGGTATTTTGTTGCACTAATGTTAAATAAAAAATTCTGCCTGTAAGTGACTTCATACGGAGTCAAACTTTTGATAAGTGACTGTTATTTCAGAAAAGCTTGTACAAGCTGTAAACGTTGTATGAAGAAAGCTTACAGAACAGTTGGATCTATAATAGCTGTGGGGATGGGTGAGCACGTGATAATATAATTAACGACTTATTTACCAGAAACGTATTATTACCATGACAATTAATACCATGACAACAACAATAAACTCATACTCATCAATCGCGTAATATGACACGCAAATGAAGAAAACATATTCAATCACACTCTGTATCTGATTAAGTTTTTTTGTCCAATTGAGACTAGTCAAAATGCAATGATTATTTCGTTGTAAATGTATGCCGCGCTGCTGTCTAATTGTAGAAAAAATAACAGCACCTTAACGAATCCATCTCTGTCCATCAATACTGCTAAAGATTGCATCCAGAGCAAGTGAGTCGGAAGTGACGTAACAATATGGGACCACAGACGGTCCGATCATAGAGGCATAAGGAATAGAGGAGTAGTCAAGGCACGTAGTAACATGGCCGTGGGGCGGGAAACGGTGAAAATTATGAAAGAAGTTGCCACACTGCAGGTGCCGGACTGACTTGGTAATTCGGCGGTTGGTTTTTTTAAGGTTTTAAGTTATTGTTGTCATTTTTAAAGGTGAATGTTATTGAATTTATTAAATGTGAATAGGAGGCAGTGGGTATACATAATTTTTAAAGCAATAATAAGTGTTTATGGGCGGTGGTGACCACTTAACATCAGGTGGCCCGCCTGCCCACCTTTTTTAATTCAGACCAAAGTCTTTTCGATTAATACTAATTAAGTACTAATGCAATATTTATGAACTTTAACTTATTCAACACGAGAAAGAATATTTTTGAAACCCTTGATTAACGTAATAATTCTACGTATACTGTCTTTTAAAGAAATACTTCCCTAAATATTGGTGATAACTTCTTCGAATTTAATTAGTTTTTGGAATAATACCTATTAAACATTGTTTACGTGCAAAAGATTCATCTCATACCTCGTTCGGTTGTTTTACCTGAAACTTGGTAATAACTTCGCAAAACTTATGAATATTAATACAATAATTCAATCTCGAAATACATTAAGTTTTGTAAAACTATTAACATTATAATGCTTGCCGTCTTTGGGAAATTTTAAATGGTTAAGAAGTGTTTTGGTAATATGTACCTCAATATAATACCTTGAAAGGTCAACGAAGTTAACCTTTAATTTACAATATCAATTGTTTGAAATGTAAAGAATATTAACAAGAAGTTAAAGAACGATATTATAAAATAATACCTAACTCAAAAGAATGCGATTAAAATTATGTTAAAAATACGGATGAAAACGAGTCGATTAAAAATGGAGAATAATTGTGATCTACTGTCCCCCTTCCTTGTAATAACGTATGGATATAAACATCAAAAAGTATTAAATAGGCCATCAGGGATATTATCTTACACTTTTTACTTTTTACTTGTTACTTGACTATAAATTCGTAAGTTTCGCGATATCCACACTGATACAGACAGTAATCTAGTAAATGATCGATGAAAATACCCGACTTTCGTGCAGAAAGTATGTCAAAGTATTAGGCTAGTGTAGCGATGGACGTGGGTTAAAATTTACTGATACTTTAGTTTTATTTTAGTACCGACGATATCTCTATATTACCTGAATACTTATGTAGGAATAATATGTCAGGTAAAGGCACTAAGGTTAAACTTTTAATACCACGTATTAGGGCCTGTTTCACAATCGCTAAGTAAAGTTCTAAGTAAGCTACTTCGAACATAACTGCTCAGTAAACAACTTAATTGCGTTTCACAATCCCACAGTAAGGTTAATCATCACTTTATGTGATCAGTAAATTAATCATCGGATGGACTGACAAGTAGCCGTTTACTGGACAAGTAAATTCGACAAATGTCAAATGCGCTTCGAAATTAAAGTGGTGCCTATCAATTTATTTTCGTTTTAAAATGGATATTTTTGATATTATTGAAGACGAATTCGATGAATTTTTTGATCGGGTGACGGGACCGCGTAGGGAACCATTATTTCGAAATCGTTCAAATAATATGGAAAAATATGACGATACTGATTTCAAGATAAGATTTCGACTCTCTAAAGTAGCTGTGAATTATGTTTTTTCTCTAATACATGACAAAATAACTGCCCCTACGTCGAGGTAAGTTTTTATCTATCAATATTTATTTATACATCTAAACTTCAGTGCTTTGCCTGTGTTATGCACCTACCTTGTCTAATGTATTGTGTCCTTGTTCCAGGAATTATGCAATTACGCCTATGGATCGTCTTTTATTAACATTGAGATATTATGCAACAGGAAGTTTCCTTACCGTAGTAGGTGACTTCACTGGTGTAAGCAAGGCTTCTGCTAGTCGCATTGTTAAGTTAGTTTCATATGCGATTGCGCGACTACGATTACAATTTATAAAATTTCCTACAAATACGAATCACCTGCAGCAAGAGTTTTATGATATCGCAAGATTTCCCAAAGTAATAGCCGCTATTGATTGTACACACATACCTATTAAATCTCCAGGTAAGAATCAATTTTTGTATTTAGTTATAGTTCAAATTACTGTACCTACCTACCAAATTAAAATCTGTTCTGTATGGGTCATACCTATAACACTCAAAATTCATATTAAATAAGTAGGTACAGATTGAAATTGATGTAATTTAATATATATATATATTTTTATTTTTAGGTGGAGAAAATGCAGAAAATTTTAGAAACAGAAAGTCATTTTTTTCTTTTAATGTTCAAGCTCTGGTAACTGCAAAATTGAAAATAATTGACATTGTAGCTAGATGGCCCGGAGCAACCCATGATCAAACTATATTCAATAATTCATTTATAAAGCAACAATTGATGAATAGAGAATTTGGTTCTTGTGTAGTGCTCGGTGATAATGGATACGAAAATAATTCATATCTTCTAACACCCCTCTCAAATCCAAGAACACCTGCAGAGCAACTGTACAATCAATCCCACATAAGAACCAGGAATGTGGTAGAAAGAACATTCGGTGTTTGGAAAAATCGGTTCCCTGTTCTATCCAAAAAAATAATATTGCATGTATCACGAGTTCAGGCTGTGATTGTGGCATGTGCAGTATTACACAATATTGCGATTGATATGGGAGATGAACAATTTGAAGAAAACTGGCCAGAAGAGTCTGACAACGGGGAGGAATATCACAGCAGCACACAGAATACAGAGGATAGTAGTGTACGCAGCAACATAATAAATGACTATTTTGCTTCACTAATACGATGAATAGCAATGTACAAAAATTTATTTGAATTAAAATATTTACAAAATTTTATCTATTTTATTTTGTAATAATTGCCTCTCTAAGGCCCACATTGCTCTTTTGTGCTGTCGTTCTTCTTCTTCAAATAACCACTGTTTCCGTTTGTTCTCTAATTCTTCTTCAAGAAGTTGTTTTTGGATGCCTGCAATTTCCAGTTTGCTTTCTGCCACCTTTTCAAAAGGTCTCTTGGGTTTCTGTTTACCTGGAACAAGTAGTAAATGAATATATTTAGAGCAAGCTGTCGACCACTCACATATAGAAACCTATTTTTGGCTAAAATATATTTGAAAAAAATACAAAAAACTCACACAAAGCAGGATGTTTCTTTGTACGTAAAGATGATGGTTTCCATTGTGACCATTTTGTGGCAGATTCAACATTGGCATCATCAGAGTTGTTTAACTTTCTTATTTTTTGCTTGTTTTCACCTGAATCCAAAAAATAAATTTCAAAATTATGTAATAACGAAACAAGGAATAATAATAGTAGGTAATAGAAATAGACAATACTCACATGAAACATTTGACATTGGTTCTTCATGTATCAGAAGTGTTTCATCAGGCATTTCAATAGTTTCAATAACTACAGGTTCAGATTGGTGAATTTCTAAATTTCTAGAATCTTCATCAATTATATTCAGGTTGGTCATCAGTTGAGGAGATTCTATAAATAAAAATAGTAATTTCCAATTTTAACACTAGTAGGTCAGGTAAACATTCAAGCTATGTCCAATGTAGCCTGGTCGCGGGACTTATCTCATTACTGTGACCCCGGAACATAAAGGGCTATTGAAGGAACACCGTGGATTTTAGTCAGTAGCAGTCTGACAGTCCCTCCTGCCCTGCCTGGGGTGGGAGGACTCATTTGATAATTTTACCACGTTAAAAATGTCCAATGTAGCCTGAGAGGGTATTTTCTAACTATAACAGTAGACTACAAGCAATGCCGGTCAAATTGAAAGCAATCGGGATAGATGTTGGGGTTAGAAAATCACCCCCCTGAAGGTATGAGTTTACTATATGTTTGACATGGGTAAAAAGTATTATTACCTGTTTCTGCTTTTTTGTCAGAGTCAAATACACTGTCCATTCCAACCACTGAAAGTAAAATCATGTCCTTTACTTTTTCTTCGCTCGGTGTCAATATTGGAGCGGTACTTGGACCGCCTCCCGTACGATACGTTTCTGCCCGGATCGCCGCGGATTTCTTTCTCGTATCCCTCTTGATTCCGTCGTATTTGATTTTTAGTGCTTTTGCACTACGAAATCGTACACTACTTATACTGTTAAAATTTGTTTCTATTTTTTGCCAACATTGTTCTTTTTCCGCCCATGTAACGGCATCACTTTTTTTGTTTTCCAGCACGTTTTTATATTTAAGTACAAGTTGAATTAACGTGTCAGTTTCTTCACGCGTAAAATTACTACCTCTTTCCCGTTTTAAAGACATTTTAACAGAATATTTTTCAGATTTTTGGCACGAAACCAACAAAGACAAACAAAATCGTTGAGCATTTAAAACTGACACTGACAATTCGTTGCGACTTGCGTTCCGTTATTACAGAAACCCGTATGTATTACTTTACTCTTTGACAGAAACATAGATTTTAAAAACATCGTTTAAAAAATAAGTCACATTACATTACAATGTACTATTTTTTACATCAATGTACCTTTACATACTTGGTTATTGAACGAAAAATATTTCTAATGATTATTCTGTGTTTATTACACTTTAAAAAAAAATCACTTAAATTATGCATGCTTTGAAACGAAACGTTAAACTCTAATGTTGCCAGCAAACTCTTGAGTAAGTATTAATTAGTTACTCTTTACTTTAATTTACCGATTGGATGATTGTGAAACGCAAAAAAGTTAACGAAAGGATTTAACTTCCAAGTAGTTAACTCGTTAAGTAACTACTCAAAGCTTTACTTAATGATTGTGAAACAGGCCCTTAGTCTACCAAAAACAATAGTAGGTATACTTATCATAAATTCATATGTGTCTTTAAGATATCGTTCGATTTCTATCAGCCAGCCTTATATTGGATCTTTATGCATTTGATGTAGCCATATTGATAGCAATATCATGCTGGTACCGTCGATATATCCCTCATACACCGATCGCATGCAATCACATCATACAAGCCCAAGCGTGTCTTCTATCGAAACAATGTCGCAGTAAAGAAGTAAGTCTACGGCCCATTATGTAACGCTGGGCGGCACGAGCTCAACACATAAAAACCCGCGACGAGTACGTTTTTACGAACGCACGTTTGTTGCTCTTGAAATTTGAACAATTTCGACGTTCTGCGACCTTCGCCTCGAGTGTCTGATACAAATTACATAGACTATATTTGATGTGGAATTCTGGATCTGTAATAATATTTCCCGTTATTGAAATTGTTTTGTAAACAATGCAGTGTATATGAGGTACATGAGGTAGGGTAGTTGTAAATGAATAGAATATTCTAAATTTTAGGTCGTATAGAAAAATAGAAAAGTGATATGTTTTTCGTAGTAAAATATAAAGAGCATAAAAGGCAAGGAGGTATACTAGGAAAAAATAATATACTTTTGCATCAAGTTTTAATGTAAACTTACTGTTAAAATTGTATTCTATAACTTTGTTTTGTAGTTTCGTTCTGAATCTAAAAAGCACCAACTCTGATGAGCTTATTAACTTTTACAATCAAAAAGTTTCTTCGAATTTATAATTTTTTCTATAAAATTTTGCTACAAAAAATCTATCTTCATAAAAATATAGCGGCTCACGAGATAGTTAGAACTTAGAACATAGTTTAGAACTTTTATTTTTTTAATAATGATTCCAACCGTTATCTTCCTTATACGTTACGTTTATTATCGAAGGGAAGAGCCGTTATTACATGGATATATGTATTACTAGCTTTCCACCCGCGGCTTCGCCCGCGCAGTCAAAGAAAATCCCGCATAGTTCCCGTTCACGTGGGATTTCCGGGATAAAAACCTATCCTATGTCCCGGGGTAAAAAGTAGCCTATGTCCTTTCTCGGGTATCAAAATATCTCTATACCAAATTTCATGCAAATTGGTTCAGTAGTTAAGGCGTGATTGAGTAACAGACAGACAGACAGAGTTACTTTCGCATTTATAATATTAGTATGGATATTAAATAAAGTAGAAGGTATTATATAGTTCAGTATTCCTGGATTATATTAACGTTTGAATAGCATCCATGTCCACCTATGTATGCTAGGAGGGTTGTTAAAACTTGAATTATTGTACATTCTTCGTCCAGTCAAAATTCTTGAGCTCGAGTTCACGAGATTTGTATAACTAAAAGCTCTACATGGGATCCACTTAAAATCAGCTGAAGCTAATAAGGCCACTGATTTTCTGACTCATACCATATTACACATTACCATACTACACATTTTTATAGATACTATTTATTTAAGTTGTGTTTGCTTCTTATATTACTCTTATTTCATGTGTTGTTAAATGTTCATTGATAGACTATTTTAATCGTATAGGAGCTACCAACGTTGACAAGTGAGCATTTTAGTATAGTTGGTTCTTTGATATACTGTTCCTCTTGCTATTTCGGTTAGAGTCCGGGCTGTCTGGCTGGTCGCAGTGGTTGCGTTTTTTAGTGCGCATCTTATCTGCACAGGATAATTTCCTTAATTTTAAGTCATTTTTTAACGCGTAATTTTTAATATTTTGCCTTTAGATAGA
>CAJQZN010010506.1:0-11395 GCA_907164685.1 Colias eurytheme | reverse complement strand
AAAATATATGATTTTTTTTATTAATTCACTGTAAAGTGAATTTAACTAGTGTGTGAGAGTTTATTCGTGTTGTAAACTGAATATTTTCGTTTGTTTGTGCGTGAGTTACGACCCTGCCTTCATACGAAACTGCTGAATACGCCGTTCGCACGGGAATAGAATGTGGGTCCGATTTCCCTTAGTTAGCATCCAAGTTTACGTCTTTATAATTATTAAAATGTATAAATTCATTCTTTAACTCCGGTCTGCATCGTGCAGACATGGGTGTAAAAGTCTCATTTTAGCTATTAAATGTAGTTTTTAGTACATCTGAGTTTTCTTTTGGGGCCTCCGGCTGTGGGAAATGTAATTCGTGTGTATGTATCAGTGTGACTGATATCTCTTCGCTTATGTATGTATGTATGTATGTATGTATGTGTGTCACTCACTTGCACAACATTACAGCTGAAGCCCTCCATAGCATTGAAAGTTTCTGCGATCATTTTGGCGCGTTTATTGAGAGACTGGAGCACATCTGTCTTTTCCTTGATCCAGAGATCGTACGAGGGTTCACCGGGTGCGGGCGGTTTGGCCTGCGAATTCAAATCAAATCAAATCATTTATTCATCATAAATACAATTAAATACATTTAATCATTATCTTAATTAATCCTATAAAAAAAATTATACAAGGATATTATAATAGAACCTGTCGATTAAGATATGAACTAGATATGAACTATAATTGATAATGAAATTGATAAAGTGTTTGGTTTGACATTAGACATCGTTTTAATTATATT
Organism: Colias eurytheme; assembly: GCA_907164685.1. Taxonomy (NCBI): domain Eukaryota; kingdom Metazoa; phylum Arthropoda; class Insecta; order Lepidoptera; family Pieridae; genus Colias; species Colias eurytheme. The sequence goes on along the minus strand of CAJQZN010010506.1, from coordinate 10,614 downwards.
GCAACTGTAATTCAATCAGGTATTTTTTAATTGGTGAAAAATCCTGACGACAAATCGTACGGCACAACCAGATTTTCATCTTTTCGCTTTTTTTAAATATCAATACAGTGCATTAAATATGCATTACTTGTACTAAAAATTATAGAAATAATCTTTAACTGAGCTAATAGACGCATCTCTTTCACATTCAAAAAGTATTACAAGTAGCAACTTGCTTTTATATCACATCATAATAGAAAAAAAAATGTGTGCGTGCGTGTACACACATAAGAAGTGAATCTTCTTTATGACCTTATTTTTCGAAAAATAATTTACTATATGCAATTTTACAGAAATCCGTCGAATCATGCGTGGTAGGGACAAGAAAAAGATGGCGCATAACGAAAAAATGTCACGCGTAACGAAAAAATGTTACACTAAATTTTTTTCCAACCCCGATAAAGAAGTTTCACCTCAATGATTTATTTATTCAAAAAATAACTTCAACTCACCACAGTATCAACAGCGGCCTGTCCCAGCGAACTCGGGCACAACATAGCAGATATGGCCTTGTATAGATTAGCTTGAACTTGCGGGTCCAGGTTGGCCAGCTCCATCCACCCGCCGCGGAGACCGCACTCGCCCATGTAACCCTGCGCGGAGATATTATGTTTAATTAATAATCTTATATATAAAAATGAATCGCAAAATGTGTTGGTAAGCGCATAACTCGAGAACGGCTGAACCGATTTCGATAATTCTTTTTTTATTGTATTCCTTGAAGTACGAGGATGGTTCTTGTGTAGAGAAAACGTAAACATGTACCACGGGCGAAGCCGGGGCGGACCGCTAGTAATAAATAATAATAAATATTTCAGGACAATTTTCACACACGGCACAATCTGATCCCATACTAAGATTTCGCTTGTGTTATGGAAACCAGATGGCTGATAAACATACATATATAATTTAAGTACATACTTATATATAGATAATTATCATTATGTTTAAATACAAGCAAAAATATTAAAGACACACGCATACGCATGGTAAGGAATTAAGGGGCTGGTATTTATTTAAAAAAATATTGAAGTTGATGTTATAATGCATAACGATTACTCCGCTACTGAAAATACATACAAAATTAATTTTGAAATCAAACTGCATTGACACATAATAAGGAAAACAGTGTTTTTAGATGACAATGAGACGTCGCTTTTCTTTAATTTAAGAATTAAGTATATTATTGATTGAATAGTGACTATTTACAATCGGCTACCTATGATCTTCATTTTAAATTTTTCTTACATTTTAGATCCGTTTAGAGATATAAAAAGTTTTGAGGGACCGATGATAAAATAAAACTCAAAACTTACCTTACTGATAGACATGAAGGAGGCCAATTCTATCTTATTGAAAGGCTCGCCCATCTCTGACATCACCTGAAAACATACAAAAAATAACGCTTAAAAAATAATATTGCACGCCTCATAAGCGAAGCGTTGAGGTGGGTACTACTTCTTCGCGCAAAACATCTGATTTTTCAAACTTAAAATGTCTTTATGTATCATACATTGCACTTGTAAGATAATACATACACACACATATTATTTCTTAATATGTAAAACACTATTTTTAACGTTCATGATATTTTTGATGTCATTTTTGTTATTTAAACTAGTTAAAAAACAGTCTATAAAAATTCTGTCTTGGACGTCCGTGTGTCTGTATGTGCGGATCCTTTTTCTTGTTAGCGACCGAAATACTTTACTAATCGAGTCTTTTTTTTCTCTTACGCTTGAGTATGCTCAGGAATAGAACCCTTTCATTTTTCAGGGTCTGATTCGATGTGGTTTAATTGTTATTAAATAAACAAAAATAATAATTAATAAATATTTATTAAAAAAAATTATGAGGCGTGCACTTTTGGATTTTCCAAATTATTTGTATTTTCTGTAACTTGTACTTTGAAAAAATAAAACAAAAATAGTATCATCTTGTCCACTATGAGATTACAAATTAAAAATCACATCTAAAGATCACAATTTAAATGAATTATAGTCCATAGAACCTATTTTTATTAAGCGTTTAAAAAGACTGCACGCCATCTCTTACAAGTTTATTGAACCAATAAAAATAAGTAAGTACAATTTTCTTTCAATGGATAACAGTTATAAAAAAAATGTGTGGTTTTATGAAATCACGGTAAAAGTGAAACTTAGGCACAAAATTATCGTATTTGTACGATAATTATCGTACGGTTCGACCGTCACGTGACATGCGCTACACAGACCAAAAAGTTTGAGACGATGTAATAAAAGTTTCACTTTAAAAAATATTTTTATAATTTATGTTACCTTCTTGAAAGAGAAGAACTTGCTTCCCTCTGCATACACGTTGTCCTGGTACACCTCGTCCGCGAATATGAACAGATTGTGTTTGCTCGCGAAACGAATAATTGCTTCGATGTTCTCGCGGGTTAGCACCTACAAGCAAATATATTTTTTAAGCTAAACATTTTAACTCAAACACAAAACAAAATTAAAAAGTTCATAACTTTCCTACATAAACTAAAAAAAATCAAACATTCACTGTTCTGAAATTATTTATCACCAATTTGGAAATAGTATGTACAGAGAAAAGCTGGCTTAAGTATTAGAATTATGTATAATTATATCGTCCAAACACATATTCAATTCCATCAGAAATTAATCATCAGTACATACCTGTCCCGTAGGGTTGCCAGGGTTAATAACCACGATGGCCCTAACATTGCAATGCTTTAGGGCCTCCTCTCTAGAGCGCTCTAACTCCTTAAGGTCGAGTCCCCACTGAGCCGACTCGTCCAAGTAGTAGCCCACTTGGGACAAACCGTACTCAGCGAGCGACGCGGAGTATAGCGGGTACTGGGGGATGGGGATCATTACACCTGCAATGGGGAAAATTCGTTTATTTTAAGAAGAATGAAAGTTAAACGTCTTAATACACCATTAATTAAAGTGAAACTTCTTTATCGGGGTTTAAAAAAATGTAGTGTAACATTTTTTCGTTACGCGTGACATTTTTTCCGTTACGCGCCATCTTTTTCTTATCCCTACCACGCGTGATTCGACGTATTTGTGTAAAGTTGCATATAGTAAATTATTTTTTGAAAAATAAGGTCATAAAGAAGTTTCACTTCTTACGTGTGTACACTAGTACACACACACTAGTTAATATTGTAGAAAATAAATAGAACTGAATACAATACATAAACATAGAAATTAACACACAAATAGTAAACAGACAGACCATACAAACATAATTTCCCCGATAACCTATAACACATCGAACAAGACATATATTTCATCACAGTACATTAGGTCGGATAATTTATTTCCCATTAAATGCGATAGTATTGAACACTCCACGTTTGTTCACGTCATACACATTACGTAACATTTAGATAGCATTGATAGACTTTATGATTCAATAGATAATTGATTGGACCATAAAGATATAATATATCGTCCCGTATTATACTTAACTATGTACAAAGGAAAAAGGTATGAGTATTTAAAAGAGGTTTTAAATAAAAACATCAACCAAAAACCTATTTTATATTGATATATCCGTATATATAGATTACAATTTAATAAGATTTATATGTACTTTTCTATGTACATATGAAATACATTCATCAGTATATAGTATGCCTTGTGTGATTTTCTAACTCATTATGCTGAAGCGACGAATTGGTATTAATTACATTATGATACCAATACAAAATGATTTATCTTATCTGTGGTCGATGATACCAACACAATACAACTAGATATATATCGATAAGAATAATAAATGGTGTTGCTGATGCCCAGTGACCAGTCATGAGATATTATAATTTATATACATAACTAGCGGTCCGCCCCGGCTTCGCCCGTGGTACATATGAAAAATAGATGTTGGCCGATTCTCAGACTTACCCGATATGCACAGAAAATTTCATGAGAATCGGTCCACCCGTTTCGGAGGAGTATGCAGACTAACATTGTGACACGAGAATTTTATATATAAGATATACATTTTTATGTAAAATATAATACAAGTATTCCACATTTATTTATGGCAAATATAGACAGATATCATAAATCTATCAACACTTGGGGAAAGGCCTTCCTTTCTAATCTTTGCAGAGTACTTTACCTTCAGAGACTCTACCTTTTCCCAAACATTATTTACCTTTTCCCCAAACATTATTTAACTTTCCCCAAACATTCTACAACTTTCACCACACTCACCAGAAGGCTTCCCGCCAATATTATTGACCAGCAACTGCAAACAGTTCTTGATCCCATTGGACGCGCCGCCCACAAGGCAGATATTGTTCCAGTCGCTCGGGTGTCCGTCGCGTTTTGAGATGTATTCCGCCACGTGCCGACGGATCAACTCTATACCGTGGGATGCTGTATATGCTCCTACTGATTGACCACTGGAATGGGAATATTGAAAATAAATAAAATATGAAAAGAACTTTAGCACGCAAAATGTTAAGGTAGATAGGACAAAACAAAGATTTTGACAGGAATGTATAGGTATAGAAAATAGAAGTACGAGTGTATATGAAGTACATATATGTGTTGTAATATTATTATTTATTAGATATAATACGTTGTTAGATAATATTGCGTTAGATATGCATTGCTGTAGATATCGTACACAACATTTTTTATACACAATATTGATTTGTTACCTATAGAATGCTGTTTATCAACAAAACGTAGATCTTTTTTTTAAAGTGAAACTTTTATTACATCGTCTCAAACTTTTTGGTCTGTGTAGCGCATGTCGCGTGTATCGCGGCTGCCGAGTAGGTATACCTACTCGGCAGCCGACCGTCACGCGACATGCGCTACATAAAGCAGTGTTCGGAACCGTTCGAACAGTTTTACTTTTACCGTGGTTTCATAAAACCACACAACATTTTTTTTTAATAATTCATCTGTGTCATAGAAGAGATGATTTCGGATATTTTTTTTTTCAATTATCTCTTCGCTTCGATCCATTAATGATACAGAAGGATATACCAACGATTAAAAATAATTATAAGGAAAATAAATATAAAGATTCGCAGAAAAGGAAAAACTCATGATACTTAGTTAAATATTTGTATTGCTTGAACCGTTGAAATGAATTATTTTCAAGCCCGCTTTGGAAATGTTTGAAATTTGCTTGTATAACCGATTTAAATAAGCTATTTATTCGTTACCTATATAACGTAAAAACTTTAATCCTATCAAGTGACCTTCACCTTTTGATGTAATCGAAATTATGACTAAGACTTCGACCGTCAATACGTTTTCTACGTTTAGAAAAGAGATATCTAAGCTAGTAAATATCATACATGTAAAATGCAGTGTTTCTAGTGAAAATATGTACAATCGATAGAATCGCGTGACTAACATCTAGATTCTAGACCATAGCTTGAACTACACTTACTCGAAGTGGCGAATATTCATGAAAATATAGTTCCAAAAGAAAATCATTTATAAAGTAGCAAAAATGCGAAAAAATTATGATTTGAATTGAGTCCTTAGTTTTGACTATTCCGTTAAAACTTAAAACATTGTCGTTTTTGTTTGGAAAGGAAAATATTTTTGTTACATAAATCTTTGATACAAACAGGGTAGGTATTGATTTGTCTGCGACGAAACCTTACCTTGTAATGGCGCAGTGGGCTCTTACAAATACGTAAAGGAAATTCGATCAGTAGAATACAATATATTCTGTAAGCCCTACTATTTATTATCTCCTAACTAAAATTGATCTGTCTTTAACTGTTATTAAACTATCACTATACATATTTAGCAGGAAATAATTCTTATGTGCGAAAAAATATTTTTTGTGGCTATGTTAAAAATAAATTATTTTTGCATCTATAGTTACTTTTTCAATTTTAAAGTTCTTTAAAATATCCCTCCTGACGCATTCGGTCAAAAATATAGGTACTTCACCATTTCTTTTAATTTCAAAAAAAGACAAACTATTATAAATATGTAGATAAACATACCCACATGCCGTGAGAATATCCCTTGCTCTCTGCTTCACGTCTTCAGGATAATCTATCTTATCTATGATGCTGGGGTTTGTGATGCACGATAATACCTGAAAATATTATTTTTTTTAAATAGCAGAAAAATTAATTATTTCAACGTTTACAGTAATAGTACATGATATCGGAGATAATAAATGCCTCTTTTTTCGAGTGGTTGCTTCCCGCTTGTGTTAAAAGTACAAGCATTATTTGTAGTACAGCAAAATTCGGATACAACAAAAACAATTTTCAAAATAATAACTTAAAAGTTAAAGGTAAGTAAAATAATGATCGGAAAAATAAAAACAGGCGCTGTATGTGCAGCGAAAGGCCTAGGTTCAAACCTGAAGATCGAATTGTTTCAGTCATTAGTAGCGTATTTACTTACTTGTCTGATAAATGTGATGGGCACTTGTCCCATGGCATGCGCGTCACCAATGTTCGCCCGAATTACTCGCTTGAACGGCTTCTTTGCGCCCTGCACAATGAAAAATTAATTTCATATATACATACAAAAATAATACATTTTATGCGGAAAATTACAATGCTGTCGTTCTACTATGGAGATGTTTATGCAGAAAAGTGAAGAAGATATAAATTGGTTACCTTTAAACACTTGTAAAATATTAAATGAATAAAAGTTTGGTTGAGTTTGAGGTCATAGTTAAAACTGATCTATGCGACAAATTTTGTCAATTCGAAGCGTATTTTTGCTTTTAAATTATTTTGTTTATTTTACAATCATTATCCGTATCTTATCGGAAATAATTAATACGATTAGAGCAAATCTCTGCAAAACTAGAAGTGCTCATGCACGAGGAAATTAAAAGATCGCAACAATAAATTCGTTTTGTAATTTCATATTAACTACGTAAATATGAATTTATAAATAATAGAAAAAATTCAATCACGAGGCGGGACTCGGTTAAGTTAAGTTTATATTTATAAAAGCATTTGAATGCCATAAAACCAAAAATATCAAATTAACTACGTATCCAAAGCCTACTTTACAGTGCATAATATAATATGAGCAAAGAAAAAACCGCAAGTTTGTTAGGTACATCATACACTAGGTACCCTCAACATTTTTTATTATTCAGTACTGTGTTTTGAACAGCTGTAGATAAGGGATATCGGGTCAGTGATCATATTATGACGCACCAGTTTGGTTCATGATGTAAAAAAATATTTTTATTACATTTTTTTTTTCAGATAAAGTTGGGCATCCACAACTCACAATCTATTATTCATTCAATCGAAACTATGTCTTTTTAGCGTGGAATACTCACATCATAAAGTAGTTAAATAATAGAAGTCAGATCTAATAATATTGTAAGTTTTTAAACATAAATCTCTTGTTGGCATGTCTATAAAGTGAAAAAAGCGTCAGGAAATGAATTAATTCTGAGCACATGTCAGCCAATTAACACAAAAAACGTTAAACGTAGTCTGAATCTGAATTTTAACAATATATAACATAATATATCACGAAGCGACCTTGTACAACTAGTAAAACTAAGGACAGTCTCATTTAACTCTAAAATTAACTCCATTATGAGAATGTATGTAGGTACATTAGAATTCTAGCGTCGCAGTCTCGCAAATTACACGTTGAAATTGCAAAATGTACATAACCCGATGTTGTTATCTTAATAATCATCAGTCGATAACGCCATATTGATATTATCATTGTAAACATCTTTATGGGCTGATAATGTGGAACAATCTCGTCTACAATAAAGCAAGTCCTATGATAACTTGAATGCTTTACATTAACATGTACCCATAACATTTTTAAACAATAGTCAATAGGTATACCTAATAAAACGCATTTGGCAATATGCATGCAATTAAAGTTACGGTAGGTCACTTCACACAATCGTTTGTAACCTTGCTTGGTATGACAACATTGCTACTATTATAGGTATAGATAGTACATATTGTAGATGTGAATTTCAAAAGTAAACTTTGTTCTCAACAAAATGTCGTGAGTTAACATAGTAATATATTATGGTGCATTGTGGTACGATAAGATTATTATCTGGAACAGATAAATATCTCATTAAGACTGCACTCTACATAGTTACTTAGTGAAATAAGTAAATAACTAAGCATTGTGGATATAACTCATACAATATTGATAAGCTAGTTGGTTTATTATATTTGGACAAAGAATTATGCATGTATAGTAAGATTTCCATAGAAATAATAATAAATATAACTGGAAACCCAATAAGTTTAAAAATCACTCCAATCCATTAGGAACTAACCCCGGCGTACCCCATGTGTGACCAAGAAACTTAAAAATACTAACAAATGCATGAAAATGGAAGAAGTCCAAATTTTCTAAGTACTGTCAAACTGTCACTTCAATAGTCCATTCCAGATCTACACTGCTAAGTGGATTTGTACAACATTGAAAGATGAATAGCATATTCTATTGATATCTTTGAAGCCGTAGCACATTTAGTTTTACGAATTAATTCGTATTCATAACATATTCTAATTATACATCTTCCAAATATCTCCTTGAACTCTCAAATGCAACACAAACCTACACCTTATTATGTCATCAAAACCATGAATTTGCGTTAAAAACGGATAATGACAGGAAATTATAATTTAGTATGACACTGTTTATTCCCGCTACAAACGCTTAGCATTCTAGCTTGAATACAATTGATCTCATCTAAGATAATCATCCAATTCAACACAGAGGGACTAGATACAACTATGTGCTACGGATCTTGTATTGAATTACCAAACACATATGTATGTAAATCTATAGTATGTTTATATATTGCAAATATAGGGGGATATGTTTACTATAAACTAGTATAGAATGCTGAGTTGGGTTTTAGGAAAGTGTAAATATACGCTTTTGTTTAGAAAAACATTCCTTCCTCATATCACTGATACTTTTATTTATTACAATTTGTAATATTCGTTTGTTTGTCATTCTTACACGTCGCAACAGATCAATTTCATGATATTATTTTGTCTCAGAGACGGGTAGGAGGCTAGCGTGACATATGCTACTTTATAGCTCAACAAAACGTTTCATTCCCATAGGGATTTCCTTTGACATAGAGATGTAAGTATAAATAAATCTATGCTAACATTATAAAGCTGAAGAGTTTGTATGTTTGAACATGCTAATCTCAGGAACGACTGGTTCGATTTGAAAAATTATTTCGGGGTTAGACAGCCCATTTATCGAGGAAGGTAATAGGCTATAAATCATCACCCTAAGACCAACAGGAGCGGAGCAATGCGGGTGAAACCGCGCGGCACAGCTAGTGCAGTATAATATAGTTAATAGCTCACAGACTATATAATTATTAAAGTGTAAATAAGTGCTAATTAGCATGATATTACTAATTCAAAACATTAGTACCGTTCATCTAATAGTGTTTGCGACAATAATTATTACCTCACAAAAGCTACTATCACCCAACTTTTCCATGAAATTGACCTTGGTTGACATTAGCCTGCCTCATAAATATAACATAATATGATGTATAGTTTGATGTTCAAACAGCTTATATAACCCAGACATGTGGTTTCTTGATTGATTACATGATTCTACAGTTAGTACATGTAAAAATATGTTTATTACCTTTTCTTTTGCTGTAGCAATAAATGGATTTAGTTTATGATCAGATTAAGTTTGCGGTATATAGAAGATTATTAATGAATTAAAAGATAAAGTTTCAGTTTGCGGTAAAGTGTTTTGCTTACCAAATAAAAATGAAATTATTCATGTGTATAATTTTATATAATTTGATCTTTAAAACTTTTGATTTTTACGGGCGGGTAGACATATAATAATAGTTTTAGTAGATAATTTGTTGCATTTTAGACAAAGCGGGTGAAGCAGCGTGCAGAAAGCTAGTTGTTAATATGTGCAAAACATTCAACACATGCCAATGTTATTTCTAATAGTTTGTTTATTTTTAGATGTGCATCATAATGTGAAAACAGGTGAGTATTGCAATATAAATTACAATATATTTCACAGTTATAGCGATTTGGACAAAATTGATTATCCTTCCTTCATTGTTAAAAAAAATCTTATAAACTTTAAGATTCCAATACAAATGTAGACTAATAGAGAATCTAACACCAAGTATGTACAGAAAGAAAATTTTCTTATTCCAAGTGAATACTAAGAGAATCAAATATGTAATATTAACAATTCTAATATCATAATAAACAAGGTCATGGTTTTGAAAGTAGTGCAGGTATTAGTTATATAGGTACCTATAGTAACTGTGCAGCAAGTGAAAGTAAATGGGTTTTTAATGAAATTCTTATTTTATTACTAGCTTAGTTATTAGTTATAGTAAGATTTTAATTATTTCATGCTAATAATATTATGTTGTCATGGAATATTATCACATCAAATCAATAATTATAATACAAATTCTCACAACAAACAACTGGTTATCTGTGTGTACAACTACCTATTCAAACAATTATATTGCTAGCAAAGTTTCCATTAGAAATAAAACTGTTATAAAATTAATATTATCACTTTACCTTTTCTAATTCTTTCTCTATTT
>CAJQZN010010505.1:0-13050 GCA_907164685.1 Colias eurytheme | reverse complement strand
CTTAATGGAAAGGATTTTTCTTTTTTTTTTCGACGGAGACATAAACAAACATTAAAAAACAAATATTATGGGGAAACGTCTTCCATACAAATAGATTTAACCATATATAAAAACAAAAACGAATAGGAGTGTGATTTGCCACAAATAAGTACTCATAAAAAAGCCAGGAAATATTTTGATTTTCGTGCAATATGCAATTCTCTGATACTCTCTCTACAAAGTAAAATCCTAAAAGTAGTGTGTGTGTGTGTGTGTGGTTCAGAAGTCACGGTAGTTCGCTTGCCTGCCGTGCTAGATGCTGCGGGATCGATCCCATCAACCGACATGTACCAATGTGTCTTTTTGGATGCATAAGTAGATTCTCTAATAACCAGAGATACATCTTCTATAACAAGAAAACATCATCATTTCTAATAACAGGAAAACATCGTGATGGCAACCGGGATTTTGGTCTGAAATCACCAACCAGCAGTGAGCAAGCGTGGTGATTACTGCTCATGTCTTCTCCTTGTGAGAAGATGTCTTTACCCTGCAAATAGTTACGAGCTGGATCAAGTCAAATAAAATTTGTTTGTAAAACGTACCACTACAACATTCATTCATAGTCGTCATCACTGTCACTGAAAGTCATAAGATTGTTTCTAGTCGGACCATGAGACAATGATTTGAAATAATCATCATAAATTGGATCACTTATTGGCAGGGGATCTAAGATATCTTTGAATTTCAGAGCATCGATATTGATAGGCTCATTAGAGGCCAATGGCAAAGCCACTTCGGAGAATTCTATCTTTTCTTAAACCTCTCAACGTTCTCTTAAACCAGAAATACAGAAACTCTTCATTTTCACTCAAAGAGTATTTAAAAACGTCATTAGACTTTTCATACATCAACCAGAAAATACAGTTCTAACCAAATGTAGTTTTGTCTGTTGCAGTATTTCTTTTGATAAAATGAGTAGGTAGTCAATAGTTTCGAAAATGGAAAGAAGTCAGATTCATTCATTAATTTTACATCATGGCGATTGCTGGTCATTTTCATTTATCTCGGGGAACGGAGATGGTGCTGTTTCTTTTTTGAATGAATCTTCAATATCTGCTTAACAGGCAAGATATTATACCGTTTTTGACCTGGAAAACACTGAATATAAAATAAGCTACTCTAGTTCTTCTGCCAAACGGTTAATAAAATGCCATAAGCATGATGCGATTTTATCCGCACCTCTTTGAGCTATTCCTTCATACATAACATAATGGAATGTTCGTTTAGTAGTAACTTTGCGGATTTTTAAATTAAAAGTCCAAAGATTCTTTTATAAAAGGCTACAGATGCAGTTAAATTTGGAATCTGTAAACAAGCAGCTTTTATCTTTTAGTTTCATAGTGAAATGTTGCCTTATGCTCCGATTTTTCTAATTAATCTATTCTAATCTGACATGAAAGAATGAATTTGAAGAGACAAAGAATCAAACCTTGTGCATGTAGGTATCGTTATTTGGCTTTTTAAACGTTTACCAATCTTTAAATCGATTTAAAGATTGGTAAACGTTTCTGAACACACTAAGTCTAAGACATCTTGCATCACATGCATGTTTCTTTATAGATAATAGGCTTGAGACCTAATGTCTGAAGATTTAAATTATGTGCCAAATAACGTTATATTTAAGTAAGGGAGAACCCGGAGAAGACCTGTTAAGTTCACAAATAATTTTATTTGATTTGGTACAATTAAGTTAAGTGATGATAATAATTATTCAAGTTTGGTCTAATTATGTTAAGTGCTCTTACGTTGTAAATGGCCGTTCGTTGATTGAGTATTCGTTTTACAAGTCTATGTTAAGTTATATTAATATATTTGTATCAAATAAAAATATTTTTTTTTGTACTTAAGGGGTTTTGATACAACCTATTTAAGGTATTTCTACTATCAATAGGCTTATGTGACATAGACCAAACGAAAGAGGACGTTTTTATCAGTATAGATGGCCAAAAAACAAAAAATGGCCATTTTTGCACTTACGAGGTATATACCAAACACCACAGATATTTATGTAACATTTAATATAGGAAATTTGAAATATTTACACACTAATCACGTTGTTTACGATCAAGTCGTCTGACAATGTTTTTATAGTGGTTGTTTAATTAGAAATAATGTAGTAATGTAAGGTACATACACACAGTTTATCAATTTTAGAATATTTAATTATTGCTTTTTACATGTTCGAAAAAAATTCATGGAATGTTATCCCGTAAGTACCAGAACAGTTCTTTGGCATAACTATTAAGATTATACACATATTACATTATATTATGATATAATATTATGTACATAATATAATATTGAAAAATTAGTCACGATTTTTAAAGAGCAACTACGGAGTTTCTTCCAATTCTTCTCCGTAGTGGCTGATTTCCAAATCGGTTGTAAACGGGAAAACTACATCATGATTCAGAAGTGCTTTTAGAAGAAATCTAAATGAAAAAATAAATGTTGAGTTCGAGTTTACTAAAACACCGAAACCCCTCCCACATTCAGTGCCCTTTCATAGGCGTTTGCTGTAAAGGCAGGCCCTTAATAACAATATTTTTTTTATGTTAGAGCAAGCAAAAGGGAAGGTGGGCCGGGCCACCTCCACCGCCATAAGTTGTTACACTAGAAGTGTTACAGGCGCTTTGCCGGCCTTTTATTGACAAAAAAGCTTTTTTCTTGAAGGCCCCAATGTGGTAGTGGTTCGGGAACACCGCAGGTGGCAAATCGTTCCAAAGTAGTACTCGGAAGGAAGTTGCGGGTGAAGCGGACAGTGGTGGAGCGCCAACCATCCAGATGGCGCGGATGGAATTGATTTTAATAATTATTACATCCACTATGACAATATTTTCGTTTTCATTCATATTTTGTCTTTAGGTCTATAATTCAATGTAAGTACATAATTCAAGTAAATACGTGCCGTCATAGTAATGTGGTCTATTCGTAATGATTCATATTTAATGCGATCACCTTATCTTATAAAATTTATCGTTCCATGTACTATAATGCCTTACTTTCCTGTGGTTTACCTAAAGGGTACTTTTATTGCGGTATTCATTGTTAGTACGGTTGCTTTATATTGTATTTTTTTTAAATATAATCGATTTTCTTTGAAACTTTATTAATTGTTTTTCTGAATGTATTTTGTTTAGCTTTAGAAAGTATTGCATAATAAGAGACAAACTAATAGATAAAGTACCTCAGTCAAAAACTACCGAAATAAACCTCTCGGAATGCCTTACAAAACTGTAGTTTACCAAGAGACATTTAAACAAGTTCTGCGAGTGTCGAGATGGTTTGCAATGGCTCCAATTCGCTCTTCCGCAGTTTTGGCATATTCCAGAGGCTTCTATATTTACGGGCTTATTTTTATTATAATATTAGGTAAGTAATTTCTATATTAGTTTTTCCTTAAACGTGTTTTCCTCGACCGAGCCACGTCCACATAAAGCGAGCTGCTTCACGGGACTGACCATTCTGTAGGGACCCACCGAGAGGTCAGGCGTCGCCCTAGCAAGGCGGAAGACGCGGGTTCAAATCCCACCTCGTGATAGATTTTTTCTATTCCTTAAAAATTTATAATAATATGAATTGTTTTGTCAATTAAATACCCAGTTATTTTCAACTAAGTATTAAAATAATTATTCCAGACATTTCATATATCGTGGAAATATGCACCCATATAAACAGACCAGAAAATTATAAACTACCAAGGTTTATGAATGCTTTCGTAAATTTACTTTTAATTAATTGGGAAGCTTACAATAATTCAAGTCGGATGCGACGTTGGATACAATATTACAACGAGCTAGATAAGGTAAAGTACTTTTCAATTCTAAATACTTATCGATTATACAATTCATATCGATTGTATGTAATTATATTATATTTTAAGGAGAACTTTTTATGAAAGCATGCAATAACAAAATTCATTGGAACGAAGTTTCTTATCGTGCGTTGCGAAAGGGGTCTAGACGGAATTAAGACCAATAATTGTAACGACAATTTTAGCTATATCTCTCTCTCTCTCTTAGAAAACAAGCCAATGATTAAGTAACTTCGTTCCATCCGGATGTCCCTTGACACCTCTCAAGTTTTTTTTAGATATATCGTCCACCCAAGGCTTCGCTTTCTCGATGGAAGATTGTTGTTATGAAAATTTTCATGATTATAACCGTCGTGCTGTTATGCGTATGGATGCTTTGGGATTATGGCTCAATAATGTGTAAGATGAGGAGTTGTTTAGAGTGTAAGACAATAAAATTATACATATTGGACGTCGGAAGATTCTGGAATATGTTATTGTTTTCACAAAATAATTCTTTTTACTTTCTTATACAGGGCAAATGATCACGGAACTGAATTCCCATACCATAATAGCTATTATTGTAATGATACTAACCGCTCATTACGCTTCAATCATAATGTTGATACATATTGCTCTTCTACATGTGAACGCAGGTCTTTCAGAGTTGCAGCTTGGTATGACAATAGTTTTATTTATTTATTTCATATAAAAAATACTTTATTAAACAAAATATGTGGGCTCAAAAACGTTATATTAACGAGCGGGAGTAGTGAAATAGCCACAGGCGCTAAAAGAGATCAAGTAAAAATTTTTTTTTTTGAAATATTTGTTTAATATGAGCCCAACTTTTAATTTCAGATTATGCGGACTATTGTTCAAAGATAAAGATAGCAATTAATTTCAATGCATCAGAATTTTTTTACCGCCCATATCTAAATAGAAATGGTAGGTATTCATTTTGTGTTTCTACACACAAAAAAAATGTAAATATGGTGCAATAAATGGGACATTTCATGCGAAGCGAGTACAGAAAAATATGTCAAGTACTTAATCCCTATTCCCGTCCCTTCTTTATTCGACAATCAGATAAAAATCATTAAATTTTAGAATATTATGATGAAATACAAGTAAAGGAGCTTGCTTCAAAAATCCGCGCATATTCATCGTCATTCCTGTTCATCTGTGATACTGTAAAAGAGGTCAGGTGCAGGGATGGTCTGTCTATTTTAATATCTCTGGCATTGATTGTCACTCGTTTGACAAGCTTGGGTTCTTTAGTTCTCATAATACTTTCTAACGTGAAAGGTAAGGTTGAATATAATTATTTTCATTCAAGTTTAGATTAAGTAATCTACAGCGGTATTATTTAGATATGGTACGAGTACTTAGCCAAGAGCTCGAGTGTAAATAAATATGATAAACTTATTTTTGTAGTAAAATGTATTTAAACAAATCTTGTAGTTAAACGCATTTAAACCTATCGAAAATGATGTATTCTCCATGACGAAAATAATAATTTGCAATCAACTTTATATTTTTAGTTAGTGCAACCCATATTACGGTTATTGCATGGTTAATTTTACAATTCTGTAGACTGACGATTCTTGTAGAGCCTTGCCACCGTATCAATCATCAGGTAAATTTTATTAAAATATTATGTTTCATTTAAGTATTTAGTACGGATCGTACGGATGATGTCCTTGATTGGTCTGCTGTTTAATTCTACAATCAATCAAATTCTATACATACTTGTACATACATTAATATTTTAAATTTGAAAGTATCTGATACCTACATACCTGTCTGTCTATCACTTCTTCACGCTAAATTGATGAAATTTGGTAGAAAGTTAATATTATGAGACATGAGAAAAGACATAGGATAGGTTTTATCCCGGAAATCCCACGAGAACAAATACATTTTTGTATTGCAGATGACAGAAACCATGAAACTATTGAACCATCTTAGATACGTTTGGATCGAATTTGAGTCAATGTTAAATGAGCTTGACCACTTTAAGAGCACAATTGAAATGAATGAAGTAACTTTTTCACCATTGAATCTATTCACTGTCGATAGAGCGTTGGCGACTAAGGTATTTTACAATGTATTTGTTATGTGATGTCAATAACCAGATCCCCACATAGCACACGACAGCCTCGCGAAGCAATTGCTGCGCGAAACAGCTCGACGTATAAAGACGTGTGCGGACATTTTCCTCGAGCAAGCCACGTCCAAGGGAGTTAATCTTGATGATTCCTGAAATCATTTTATCTATAGAAATGCATTTTGATCTACTCTAAAAAAGATTAAAGTTGCCAATAATGAATATGTTTTAATGTGAAATATCAATATTGTTTGATGTCTAGCCAAGTCAGCTAACCTTCAATGAAACTTTTCTTTCAGGTGGTCGGTTGCGCATTAACTTTTTTAATTTTTATGTACCAGTTTAGTACTTTGCTTTATATTTAGTAATAGGTAAATCTTAAGGTACTTAATCTTATTTCATAGTAATTCATTTTAGGTAATTTTCCTGTTTGATTTAAGCTCTATTAAGCATTTGTGTACTTAACTTTACTTGTATTATGAATATAAATAACATGCCAAAATGTATTAAGTATCCTTATGCTAGGAGCTTTTTAAAAGAAGAAAATAATGAAAATAGTTGAAGCTGAAGAAATGTGAAGATAAAAACTCACTCGAGGACTGCCGCGGTAAAGCTATTGGATAGCATCGCATCGATGTGCCGCGGCCGGTTGGAGTGGGGGGTGTTAGGCTTTTTCGTTACGGAATTTTTACATTCGGTCGCCGCGCTCAAGGCCCGCGATAGCTTCAATCGAATATGGAATAGCCTAAAAATTATAAATGGAAACCGTATCTTAGATATTTTAAGAAATTGTACTTCAAAATAGAGGCGCCATATTTTCAGATAGTTAAAGAAGACATAGAGCCATGGTGATTTGATTCTGTTGGCAGGGTTGATGATTTTCATTCAAAGCAATAATAAAGTAATAATAGAAAGGCTTTTTGTTTTATTTTATAGATCTTTATTATATAAAACGTTTATAACAATTTCAATGCATGGCTTCTTTACATTTCCTTAATTATTCTAATGAAAATGAGTTATAATTTCTGTAACTAATAATGAAAATTATGGCACCCACACTTTTCAGTAATTATCAATTTTAGATCCCTTTTCACATGTTCGAATTTGGTAATTAAAGCGGTAACAATTGTTATATCCTATATGCGAATATTTCTTTCTGGGATCTATCCTACTAATGCATATTATAAATGCGAAAGCTTATGAGGATGTATGTGCGTGTTGTGTGTGTGTGTGTTTGTTATTCTTTCACGTAAATAACTCTGAACCGATTACAATGAAATTTAGCACACATATAGAGGGTAACTTAGATTAACACATAGGATAGGTTTTATCCCGGAAATCCCACGGGAACGGGAACTATGCGAGTTTTTCTGTGACAACGCGGGCGGAAATCTAATTGGTCTATAAATAAATGTAAGTGCGTGTTATTTTAAGTAAATATCATTCCTCGTTGGATTGTGGTCTATTCGTAATGATTCATATTTGATGCGATCAAGTTATCTTTCACATTTATCGTTCCATTTAAACTCTTTCGTGTACTCTATTGCTTATTTTCTTGTGGTTCACCTAAAGGCCACGTATCCATTGTTAACAAAGCGTTTCACTTTTTAATTTTACAAGAAAATAAGCGATTCTGCTTGAGATTTTATTAACTGTTTTACATGAATGTATTTTGTTTAGAAGATCTAAGATATACAACATGCAAAGTAACAAACAGGCAATCTGACTGGAAAGATATCGCATAAAAATATCATGCAATGGCTGACAAAGTTGTAATTTTCCAAGAGATATTCAAACAAGTACTGCGAGTGTCGAGATGGTTTGCAATAGCTCCAATCCGTTCTTCCTCAGATTTGACTTATTCTACAGGCTTCTATATTTACGGGTTTATTGTTATTTTTTTCTTAGGTAAGTTATTTTTACACAATCTGACATGTGTTCTGCCATTTTCCTCGTCCAAGACTCATCAATAACAGCAAGCCGCACGCGGCAATTACTTCGCGAAGCTGTTCGCTCTGTGGGGATGATGATTTGTTCCAGTTTTATTGCATTTTAATATTTTCAACAATTACATTTTTGCTTTAAAATATTCTGCTCTAAAGTTAATATTGTTTTATACCTGTTACAAGTACAGTTTAACGTGGTCATAGATATTAAAAGTTAATCTACGCTTTGCTATGTTTTCAACCATGCATTTTGGATAGTTTCTTATTTCGTTCTTTCCTCTTCATTGAGGAATTGATGATCCTCTGAGTTATGTAATATAATATGAGTTCAGTCATCTCTTCCACTGAAATATTGATAGTTTTTGTCGATCTCAAAATCTATATCACTACATAGTATAAAACAAAGGCGCTTTCTCTGTCCCTATGTCCCTTTGTATGCTTAAATCTTTAATACTGCGCAACGGATTTTGATGCGGTTTTTTTTAATAGGTAGAGTGATTCAAGAGGAAGGTTTTAGTATATAATTTATTAGGTTTTAGACAAAGCAGGCGAAGCCGCGGGCGGTAAGCTAGTCTATGTATATAGCTTTAAAAAATTATTCCAGACATTTCATTTATCGTGGAAATATGCACCCATTTCCACATACAAGAAGATTATAAACTACCAAGGTTTACGGGAGCTTTCATAAATTTAATCCTAATCAATTGGGAAGCTTTCAATAACTCAAATCGGATGCGACGTTGGATACAATATTACAACGAGCTAGATAAGGTAGTGTTCTTTTCAATACTCTCAATAGTTTCAAATGATACCGATTCAATCACTCACTACATTCTATAAAACAAAGTCGCTTTCTCTGTCCCTATGTCCCTATGTATGCTTAAATCTTTAAAACTACGCCACTAATTTTGATGCGGTTTTTTTTAATAGATAGAGTGATTCAAGGGGAAGGGATAAGTAGGTATATAATTTATTATGTTTTACAAAGCGGGCGAAGCCGCGAGCGTAAAGCTAGGATAATTTAATGTAAGGAGAGCTTCTCAATTGACTGTGGAAAATCTGGTTATATGAAAGCGTACAATAACAAAATTTATTTTAGATATATCGTCCATCACACGCCACACTTTCACCGTGGAAGGTTGTTGCTATGAAAATCTTCATGATTATAGCTGTCGTTCTTTCATGTGTATGGATGCTGTGGGATTATGCTTCACTACTGTGTGATGAGAAGATAAGGAGTTGTTTAGAGTGTAAGGCAAAAATATATACATCTTAATACATATATATAAATCTTGTGTCACAATGTTTGTCCTCAATGGATTCCTAAACCACTTAACCGATAATATTAAAATTCGCACACCATGTGCAGTTCGATCCAACTTGAGAGATAGGATAGTTTAAACATTTAGGTACCACGGGGCGGACCGCTAGTATATAATATATTGAACGTCGAAGATTCTGGAAATACCATTATTGTTTTCACAACATAATTCTTTTTCTTCCTTATTCAGGGCAAGCGATCGCGGAGATGAATTCCCATACCGTGATGGTTATTATTCTCATGGTACTAACCGCTCATTACGCTTCAATCATAATGTTAATACATATTGCTCTAATAGATGTGAATGCACGTCTTTCGGAGTTGCAGCTTGGTATGAAAATAATTTTTGATTTATCTTCTTATATATAAAAATGAATCGCAAAATGTGTTGGTAAGCACATAACTCGAGAACGGCTGAACCGATTTCGATAATTCTTTTTTTATTATATTCCTTGAAGTACGAGGATGGTTCTTATGTAGAGAAAACGTTACCATGTACCACGGGCGAAGCCGGGGCGGACCGCTAGTTTCATATAAAACAAATACATTTCTAACCTTATGTGAGCTCAAAGACGTAAGTAATAGGCTATGAAGAAATTAGAAACACGATTTTTTTGGAACGAAGTTCCTTATCGCGTTGCGAAAGCGGGCTAGACGGAATAATCGTTCTATTCGGGTGGTACTTGACACCTCTCAGTTTTTTGATAGTGTTAGTAAGCTCTAAGAAAGGGTTCTTAGAAATGTGCGAGTTAATAAAGTAAGACGGAAATCATGTAGCGAAATAGCCAAAGGCGCTTCTAAGATAAATCAGGTTGAATAAAAACATTTTTGAATTGGAGTTTGATATTTCCAATATTTGTTTAATATGAACCAAACCTTAAATTTCAGATTATGCGGATCATTGTGCAAAGATACATATTGCAATTAATTTAAATGCATCGGATTTTTTTTACCGGCCATATTTAAATAGAAAAGGTATGTATTCAATTTGTGTTTCTACAAACAAAAACATGTAAATATGGCGAAATAAATGGGGCATTTCATGCGAAACGGGTAGACAAAAGAGTCAAACTCAAACTCAAACATTTATTTATTCAATTAGACTTCTTCGAGAAGCTAGATACTGCTTTCCGAATCGGTGGTAAATGTTAAAAATATGTACTTAATGACGTTTCAAAAGTGCTTCTAGAAGAAGTCTAATTGAATAAATAAATGTTTGAGGTTGAGTTTGAAGCACTTTTGAAACGTCAAAGTACTCAAGTACTTTAAACGTCAAGTACTTCTAATCCCGTTTCTTCTTTATAAAACAATCTGATTAAACAATCATTAAATTTTAGAATACTATGATGACATACAAATAAAGGAGCTCGCTTCAAAAATCCGCTCATGTTCGTCATCATTCCTGTTCATCTCTGATACTGTAAAAGAGGTCAGGTGCAGGGATGGTCTGTCCATCTTAATATCTCTGGTATTGATTGTCACTCGTTTGACAAGCTTGGGTTGTTTAGCTCTCCTATTACTTTCTGGTATGAAAGGTAAGATATAAAATTAGTTTTTCAAGGTTCCGTGCCGAAACGGTAAAACGGGGCCCTATTACTGAGACTTCGTTGTCTATCTGTCCGTCTGTCTCCAGGCTGTATCTCATAAACCGTGATAGCTAGAAAGCTGAAATTTTCACAAATGTTGTATTTCCGTTGCCGCTATAACAATAAATACCAAAAATTTTTAAAAATATATATAAAGGGACCCTCATACCATAGTAAGGAACTCTTCGTGCGTGAGTCTGACTCGCACTTGGCCGGTTTTTTAATGTTAGATCATTATTATATTAATTATATTCTACAGCGGCATTATTTCGTAATTTAGGCACTTGGCTAAGAGCTTGATTGTAAATAAATATAACATATTATTTCTGTAGTAAAACGCATTAAAACCTCCCAAAAACGTTGTATTCTCCATAAAGAAAATAATAATTTATAATTAATTTAATATTTTTAGTTAGTGTCACCCATATTACGGTTATTGCGTGGATAATATTACAATTCTGTAGACTGACTATGCTTGTAGAGCCTTGCCACCGTATCAATCATCAGGTAAATATTATTAAAATGTTATGTTTCATGTTGGATAGGTTTATTTCCCGAAATCCCACGAGAACGGGAACTATGCGGGTTCTCCTTTGAATATACGAACGAAACCGCAGACGGAAAACTAATATTAAATAAATAGGTTTTTTTTATTGCAGATGAAAGAAACCATAAAACTATTGAACCATCTTAGATACGTTTGGAGCGAATTTGAATCTATTTTATGTGAGCTGGAGCACTTTAAGCGCACAATTGAAATGAATGAAGTAACGTTTTCACCATTGAATCTATTCACTGTCGATAGAGCGTTGGCAACAAAGGTATTTTACATTATTAGTGATTGTTACAATATTCCCGTGATCTTTTGGCTAATAGCCGGGTCCCCACAGAGCGGGAGCATCGCAAAGAAATTGCTGCGCGAAACAGCTCGGTCGTGGCTCGACCGAGAAAAATGACGTGTGCTGTCATTTTCCTCGAGTAGGTACGTCGCGTTCACGGGAGTTAATATCGATAATATTACTGAAATCCTTTTATCCGCGGAAAGGCACTTGAATCGACTGTGAAAAAGATTTTATTTTTCTGATGATAAAACATATTTTAATGTGAAATATCAATATTTATAGACATCTAACGAGGACTCAGCTAACCTTCATTGAAACTTTTTCTTTCAGGTGGTTGGATGCGCACTCACTTATTTAATTGTTGTGTACCAGTTTAATTCTTTACTTTATATTTAGTAATAGGTTAGTAAGTTAGTTTAATTAGTTTTCCTTGCTATAATTTTTTATAGAGAATTTCGTTGTCAAATTTTTCAAGCACATGTAAATAAATACATTTGTGAAAATGCCAAAATGTGGAAAGAAAGATATTGTACAGTTTGATATTGACGAGCCACTTTCAATGGGACAGGGAGTAGGAGAATAATGAGAGTAATGGAAGTCGAATATATGTTGAGAACAAAGTTGTAGGTATATGAGAATTGTATCCTAGGTACATTGTACTTTGTACATTCGTTACCAAAAAGTTACAAAAAAGACGTGTGGCATTCGGGGACTGCCGCGGTAAAGCTATTGCATAGCATGCCTTCAAGCCATACCTCCGAGCCCGTCGGAGTGGTGAGCGTGAGGTTTTTTCGTTACGGAATTTCTCGATTCGGTCCCCGCGCTCAAGGCCCGCGATAGAAGCTATGCAATAGCTTATAAATTGAATCTGAAATGCTTATCATTTCTATTTTATTGAAGTGAAAACTTCTTTAGCGGCGTTGAGCACTTTTTCTGTAATGGGTATAAAATCTTAAACTCGCGTCAGGACACGTGACCTGATCGAAAAAGCGTAAGACGGATGGATATCAAACATGCTCAACGTTAATAATCAAGTTTTCACTTCTGGCGGCACTCCCGGAGTGCAACCCGTCTTTTTTTATTTTAAAATGTTTGCTACGCTTTTTGCTTCGTCTTGTTACTGTTTAATCTCAATTGGAAATACTTAAACATATCTTTAACAACAATTAAGTTTGGATCGTGTACCCTAGTGTGTGAGTAAAGACGAAATGATTAGTGCCGCCATTTTAGATTCGTTTCTTTATAAGCGCGGCTTATACGAAGAATGTATGCACTAAAACAATGTATTTATATGATTATAGATTTGAACTGATTTGTATCTATTCTACTTTTGCTGTTTTGATGCTATTTGTATATATATATTTTATATAGGGTCAACCGGGGCAAATGCAACTATGGGGCTATGGCAAC